>JAOWBN010139375.1:0-18898 GCA_028565015.1 Pinguicula moranensis
CATTATGGGTGTTTGTGATGCATTTCGTGCGTTGTCTTGCGCCAAGGTTTTGTGCGCTATATCAGTTCTCTTTTGTCCGTAAGGTTCATTTGACCAGCAATTTGGAGCGATTTCAACCTTCAATTTTTTGATTTGGTCGTTGAGAAGTCTTTGGTTGTTGGACTACATGGAGTGATTGCAAAGTTTGACTTCAAATTCCACTCATGACCTTGTGGAATTGTGGCATTGGGAATGGAGTAATCAATTTGCTTCCCCAATGGATGTGCAAGTCCATGCATGGCCTTGTCCGAATAGTGGATGTTGAGCAGGTTGCGAGGGGTCCTTTGTTGGATCTCCTTTTGTGGGCTAATTAAATTCACGACTTTGGATACATGCTCTTGAGTGGACACTAACCCTTCTTTGTTGACAAAGAGTTTGGCCCACTTGTCTTGGATAAACAACTTGAGATCTTCCTTGAGCTTCTTTAACCTAGATTGGGTGATTGGTCCATCGGGAAACTCCAACGGGTCTCCAGCTCCTTGGTGTGAAACTAGGCTTACATCATTCCCTCCCTCTTGAAAATAATTTGTCCTCAAATTCGAACCTGTATCAAAAGAAGATAAATAAGCTACTTTGAAAGAAGCAATTACATTGTACTCACCTGGCAAGTCTAGTTTGTATGCTTTATTGTTGATGCACACTAGAATTTGAAAAGGACAATCCCCCCTCGATGAAAGCTATGATTTCTTTTTCTTTTTTTTCTTTCGGGAATCTTTCTTTTCTCAAATGTAGCCATACCCATTCTTCTGGTTCGAATAACACTTTCTTTCTGCCATTGTTGCCTTTTGTGTATTTCCTTGACTGGATTTGCCCTTGCCTCCCAATCAAGATTAACATGTTCACTCATAGGTAAAGGAATTAAATCAAGGTGTGATAAGGGATTAAAACCATACACGATTTCAAAAGGAGTCAACTGTGTAGCCAAATGGACACTTCAATTATAAGTAAATTCTACATATGGTAAGCAATCTTCCCATGTTTTGAGATTATTAGTAATAAGTGTTCGTAGTAAAGCAGATAAAGTCCTATTCACAACTTCAGTCTGACCATCCGTTTGAGGGTGGCATGTGGTAGAAAAAAGTAATTTTGTGCCTAACTTACCCCACAATGTCTTCCAAAAGTAGTTAAGAAACTTAGCATCCCGATCGGATACCATAGTTTGCGGCATACCACTGAGTCTAACCACTTCCTTAAACAAATTTGCTATGTGTGATGCATAATCAGCCTTGTGGCATGCAACAAAGTGTGCCATTTTTTAAAATCGATTAACAATTACGAAAATGGAGTCCCTACCACCCTTAGACCGTGGCAAACCAAGTACAAAATCCATGGAGATATTCGTCCAAGGTACAATAGGAATAGGCAACAGTGTGTACAACCCATGCGGTTTTAGCCTAGACTTAGATTGTCTACATGTGATGCAATTTTCGCAAATCTTTTCAACATCCTTTTTTATGCAATGCCATTAAAAATGGTCATGCAAAACAGCCAATGTCTTTGCCACTCCAAAATGATCCATGAGTACCCCCCATGTGCCTCCCTAACAATCAATTCACGTAAGGAACATTTAGGTATATACAACTTGTTTTCCCTAAACGAATATTCATCATGCCTAAAGAATTTATTAAAGGCTTTATGTTCACATGCGAGATAAACAGTATGAAAATCAACATCTTGAACATACAAGTCTTTGAGAAGTTCGAAGCCGCACATTTTAGCATCAAGTACTGAAATTAGAGTGTACCTTTGAGAAAGGGCATCCGTGACCGTATTCTCCTTAACTTGTTTGTACTTAATGACATAAGGGAAAGTCTCAATTAACTCCATTCATTTGGCATGTATCCTATTGAGTTTGTGCTTCCCTTTCAGATGCTTGAGTGGCTCGTGGTCCGTGTGGATGACAAACTCCATTGGCCACAAGTAGTGCTGCCAATTCTCTAAGGATCTCACCAAGGCGTAGAGCTTCCTTGTCATAGGTAGGGTAATTTAGTTTAGATCCACTCAGCTTCTCACTGAAGTATGTTGCTGGCCTCCCATCCTGCATCAAAACACTACTAATCCCTATACCCGAGGTGTCACATTCTATTTCGAACATTTTGGACAGGGAGGGAAAGTAATGGAGCATCACTTAACCTTTCCTTGAGAAGTTCAAAATTAGCCTCTTGTTCCTTACCCCACTCAAAGGCCTGGTTCATCCTAATCACTAGGTCAAGGGTGCTACAATGGTGTTTAAATCCTTTACAAAGCGGCGGTAGAAACTAGCAAGGCCATGGAAGTTCCTAACTTGGTTCACGGTTGTCGGGGTTGGCCATTCCTTAATGGTTTTGATCCTCTCCTCATCCACTTCAATTCCCTATGCCCCTACAATAAAACAAAGAAACACAACTTTGTCGGTGGAAAAGGTGCACTTTTTTGAGTTAGCATACAGTTTCTCAGTTCTTAAAACCACAAGTACTTCTCTAATGTGCTCAATGTGATCGTGTAGTGTTTTACTATAGATCTTAATGTCATCAAAATGGACTACTATAAATTTTCGAGGAAAGCACGCAAAACATGGTTCATTAGGCGCATGAAAGTAATACGGGCATTGGACAAGCTGAATGGCATGACTAGCCATTCATATAGATCATATTTGGTCTTCAAGGCAACCTTCCATTCATCTCCTTCCTTCATCCTAATTTGATGATAGCCACTTTTTAGATCAATTTTAGAAAACATGCAAGCACCTTGTGGCTCATCTAACATGTCACCAAGTCTAGGGATGGGGTGAAGATATTTTACTGTGATATTGTTGATAGCATGATAGTCAGTGCACATCCTCCATGTCCTATCATTATTGGGTACCAAAAGTGTTTGGCACAGTGCATGGGTTGAGGCTCTCTCGGACTTGCCCCTTGGCAATCAACTCTTCAACTTGCCGTTGAATCTCCCGAGTCTCCTCCGGATTGCTTTTGTAGGCATCCTTGTTTGGGAGAGTGGTTCCGAGCACAAGGTCAATCTGATGCTCTCTTATGAATCGGTGGCAGCCCAACGAGTATCTTTTCCAGGAAGACATTAGAAAATTCCTGCAAAAGATATAGTAGGGTGCTCGACAATGTGCCGACACTAAGGTCAGTAAAAAGGGCTTTTTTGTAGCGAAGCACCACAAAAGCTATGGGCTCTTTCCGCTCACTCTTATACACTACCAAACTCTCCATTTTTTCCTTCCTTCTTGATTCTTTTGCCTCTCTTTTTCCACTCATCTTTTCATTTTTTTTTTCTTTTCTCTCAAATTCTCTAACCCTTTTTTTACTCTCAAATTATTTCTTTTTTTAGCTTGACCTGGTCATCAAAAACTTGACTTGGGGTTAGGGGTACAATTGCAATTATTTTGCCATGGTACGTGAGTGAAGAACTATTTGAGCATTTGTCGTGGATGTCCCACATGTCTAACTGACATGGCCACACAAGTAGGATGCGGCATGCATCCATTGTCCCACATGTCTAACTGCCATGCGGAATGCGACTTGCTTGTTCACTCGAATCTCCCCACAATCGTTCAGTCACTGCAACCTGTACGACTTAGGATGTTTGGTGGTGTCTATCCCAAGCTTATCGACCATATATGTTGTGGACACATTCGCACAACTCCCTCTGTTGATAATGATGCTACAAACCTTTCCTAGCACGTGGCATCTCGTATGGAACAAGTTCTCTCTTTGGCTCTGGTCATCTTCTTTAGCTTGTGTGCTAAGAACTCGATGGGTTACCGAGAGGTCTCCATCAACAGCTCCTTGCTTCTCTACTTGGGCAACATCATCTTCCTCAACCCCTGCCTCAATTTCGTCCCCAATTTCATAGTCCCCCTGCCGTTCAATACAATGGTACTTTTGTTGGGGCATTGGCTGGCAATGTGACCCACTCCTTGGCACCAAAAACATTTGCTATACACGGCTTTGTGAAGTGGTAGGAGCAGTGGAAGTACCTATGGTGGTCACGGGCTTTGGCTTTGCCTCCTTGATGCTCTCAGCAATGGACTTGTTCCACTTGGACACACATATTTTCCACGAACTCATGTTAATGGTGGTGGTGCTCCTTTGGGCTCTCTTTATTTTTAATTCATCCTCTATCTTGATGGCTTGGTAAAGCATATCCATGACCTCTACGTAGTGTTGTAGCTCGATCAAATCCGCTATCTCCCGGTTGAGTCCATGTAAGAAACGAGCCATGGTGGCTTCACAATCTTCTTCAACATTGGTACGGATCATGGCGATCTCCTTATCTTTGTAGTACTTGACACTTTTTGATCCCTGCTTCAATCCCTGCAATTACAAACTACAAAAATAATGGTTAGGTACAAATCGCCTTCGCATCAAGGCCTTCATGTCCGCCCATGTCTCGATCGAGGCTTCCCAATATTTCCTCTGGGATGTGATCTCTTGATCCCACCATATGATGGCATACTAGGTGAACTCAATGGCGGCCAATTTCACATTTTGTCACTTAGTATACTCATGACATTCGAACACAATTTCCACTTTCGTTTCCCACTCAAGATACACCCTCTGATAAGTTTTTCCTTGAAACAAAGGCATCTTCACCTTGATGTTGTCAAGATCATGGTCTCAGTTCCTCCTTGGTGGATCAAAATGTTGTTGTCTCTGTGGTTTTCATCTTGGTTCCCGGCGTGGGTGACCAAGACTTACTCAGCCTCCTTGGTCATGTGGTTCATAGAACTCATCTTCCTTGTCTGGCCACTCCTACTCGCCATCATGAGCTCGGTGAGGAGATGCTTGTGACTGTCCTCGAGGTAACCGTGCCTCCATCCTTCACACTTGCTCCTGAGTGGCTTTAACCACCTCCATCAAACATACCATTTGTCCTCTCAAAACCTCCATCATACAGCCTTGGTCCATAGGTTGGGTCTCATTCTCTTCCGCCTCCTGATCCGTGTTCTCCAGGGTATTATGAGTCGCCATTGTACTTGCAAAAAGATTAGAAAAGATTTTCCTCTTTGCTCGCTCAGGTGTTTCACTAAGAAAGATCACAACTCTTGTGTTTGTTCAAGACTTGGTTTTTCTCTCGATCCAATTATCTCACACCTTTTGCCTTTTTCCTCTCACGTTCTCTTTTGTACCTTTACTTGACTATTGCATATCAATCTTTCCTTACTCAAGCCGTTCGTCGATTTACAAGAATCAGAGCTTGTGCTAGGATGATTAGGGTTCCTCGAGACGCACGTAGGTAACATAAATGTTACTCAACAATAAAATTTTAAAGAAATTCAAAAAGATTCAAAGAGATCCCTAACTTCAAGAGCTCTCTTGATGGTTTGTACTTAGGTTTTTTTAATTTTTTTGCCAAGAGGAGATCCGAATTTTGTTGCATCTTTTTTTTTAGTTCCGACTAGATCTCCTAGCTATTTTTTTCTTGACCGAATGATTTTTTTTTGAAAGAAAAATAAACAAGGTTTACAAAGGAATTTTAAAGCATAAATCTACTACGAGTGGTGCTAACCACACGACTATAAGGAGCTGGAAACTAACACCAACAAGAGTAGCCCAAGTTTGCTCAATCCTGAGCACTGATAACCAATGATGTGAACCTAGCCAACCATGTGGCTAAACCTAACACCAATATTGGGGGTTCAAAGAAAAGAATTTAAAATTGACAAACTTGTCGAGTATTTGACCCTTCACCTATAAGGAGGTGAGAACCAAACCTACGTATTTTGAAAGAAGATCGTCACTCAGGGAATCCTATTGAAAACTTGTTTCAATCAAACTCCAAGAATATAAAATCTTATAAAATTAACCAACACTACTAAATCTCAAATAAGAAATAGATAAGTCGAAGAGTTTTGCAAAAGCTTGAAAGAGAATTAGTCTTGCAATTCAAAAATTAGAACAAAACTACCCTTTGATATTCTAACACCCCTTTTTATAGGTAACATTTCGACGCTGGAATGTTCTCTAGAGTTTGTGGACCGAATTAAATGTGAAGACTTTGACTAAGGCTTTTCGGCCATCCCTTGGACCATCCTTCCACCTTGCTTGGTTATTTTTAGACAAACTCTAACCCTTCAAGCTTCTGGCCGTAAGGTTCATTTGACCAGCAATTTGGAACGATTTCAACCTTCAATTTTTGCCTTTGTCATGTTGAAGTCTTCGGTTGTTGGCCTACATGGAGTGATTGCAATGTTTGACTCATGACCGTGTGGAATTGTGGCATTGGGAATGGAGTAACCAATTTGCTCCCCTAATGGATGTGCATGTCCATGCATGGCCTTGACCGAATGGTGGATGTTGAGTAGGTTGCAAGGGGTCCTTTGTTGGATCTCCTTTTGTGGGATAATTAAATTCACGACTTGGGCTACATGCTCTTGAGTGGACACTAACCCTTCTTTTTTGACATAGAGTTCGGCCCACATGTCTTGGATAAACAACTTGAGACCTTCCTTGAACTTCTTTAATCTAGCTCTAATGATTGATTCCTTATGAAACTCCAACGGGTCTCCAGCTTCTTGGTGTGCAACTAGCGCAATATCACATACGCCACCCAGTGGTCATACATGTAGGCACCAACTCTTCCTTCTCATTTCCCACCACCGTGATCTCATATTTATTGGATATCACATGGATACGACCCACCCATTCACTATTGGCTACAACATAGATCATAGCATGGTCCAAGAGCTTTATTACTTCCTTCTTCACCAACTCTTGGAGAACTGAATTAAATCTTCTTTGGGATTGCCTAATCGGCTTAATACCCTCCTCTTAAACTATCTTATTTATAGACCATTGATATGTGATATACTCCATCTAATAGTGGTTCTATGCTGGAGAAGTGTCTCAACAACTTTAGATTCTTAAGTTGGAGTGAGGCTAGAAGAGATGATTGTGGGATAAGAATCCCCCTTCTCCCAAGAATACATACTTGAGATTTTTCGGGAGCTCTTTAAACTCTAATGTTGGAAAGGATGGCTCCTTGGTTGCATCGCTTAGAGGTAAGATCAAAGCCTTGCAAGGCTCTTCCTTAAAAAATCTTCTCTGCATCATACAAGAGTTATAAATACTTGGAAATATCGTTCTCTTGCGGACCCTCACTTGCACAAAATGTTATAGCCACTTCCAACTTGTCCTCCATGACATCTGGCAAATAAAACTCCTCCACCAATGAGCCAATGCAAACAATTGCATTTCATTCATCCACCATATCTGTTGAAAGATTCGTGGAGGGACAAAGTACTTTCACCTCAATAGTCTTTCCTGAGTCTTCCATTGCCACTCTTGGATTGTGAACATCAATATGAGTTTTGGTTGTAGACTTAAATGGTCTACCAAGAAGTAGGACACACTCATCATTGCAGGAAGTATTTTTGGCATCTACAATGACAAAGTCCATCGGGACGATGAATTTAGCCACTTGGACCAACAAGTCTTCAAGAAGTGGGTTTCCCGAAGTGATTCGTGAATTGCAGCCTCATGTTTGTGGGCTTCATGCCAATCAGCCTCCATTGTTGATACATAAAGTAAGCCATGAGCTTGATGCTAGCCCCCTAAATCCAACATTCCTTTTTATCTTTTATCTTCTCCTATAGAGATAAAAATATTGAAGTTCCCTAGGTCCTTCATCTAAGTTTGCAATCCTATGATTGCATCCGCTGATTCTGGGATAAGAATCTTCTCATCTTGTGAATACTTTCTCTTATTCATGCTCAACTCCTTGAAGAACTTTGCATGAGTGGTCACATTCCTAATAAAATCAAGGAAATGCAAGTTAATGTTCACCTTAGATAGCATATTAAAAGCCAAATTGAATTGCTTATCCTTTTTTTTGTTAAGCCAAAATTCATTAATAATTGAAGTATGTACAAACTTTCTTACCAGGGATAAGAAAGTACAAAAAAAGTATAGAAAAAACAGAAACTAAGAATATTGGGAAAATAAAAAAATACATGGTACATGGTTTCCACTGTAGAGCAGTGGGAAGGAGTACAAAAGAGATGGGCAAAATTGATCACTTGACCCTCAACTATGCAGACTATCATGTAATGACTATAAGAGTCATTACCTTGCTACAAACCCAGCTCAGCCTGTACATCTTATAGCATCAAGGTTGAGAGATTGCTGCAATAGTACCTTCAGCAAAGACATATGGGTATTGCAGCAGTGATCTGCTGACCTTTAGCTATACAGGCCGCCGAATGACAAGAGGAGTCTTTACTGTAGAAGTTAGCAAAGCTCAACCTATTCACCTTATAGCGTCATAGTCCTATGATTTTTGTCACCTCCCTTGCTCTCCTTCCTGCATTTCAATCACTTGGACCATGTTGGGATCACTCAATATTGAGCTCCATTCTACAGTGTTATTCAATAGCATACATACTGCAATGTTTACTCATGCAGCTCCCATTCGGGTACAAGTTACTAGGATACTTTAGTAGTGAGCTCTGCAGCCTGCCACTCATGCTGATAGTCCAAGAGTTATGTGGGGAGTAGCCTGATACGCTAGGGAATGGACCATCTGCATAGGTGCGGATCACCTTCCTAACCTGTACCACCATGAAGTGAGAGGACAACTACATTTGGATAAACAAAGGGAGTGTGAAGGAAGGGGAGACTTGAGCAATTTGCTATCTCATGGAGACATCCTGTATCATATTCTGCCAAGTACACAGGGAACGGTAGCTCACATCCATGAGGGTGATGATTATAACCAATCTTAGAACTCAAGACATGGGAAGGTGTTCATTAGCCAACCAGTTAGATGATAGGGAAATAAATCCATGGATCCTATAAATCTCAATCTCATATGTAGTTCACATTTACCTCATACACATCAATATTGATGGCATCGGGTTTCATTACCAGAAAAACTGATGCTGCAGTAGTTGGGGGTAAGTGACTACTGCTGGTTAGCAGCCACTTATGGATACCCTTTCAGCCTACGGGAAGCTTTTCCTTTGTCGTGTTCTGAATTCCCCCACCTGCAATCACTTGAAGGAAACATACATAGCTTTAACATCAGTAAAAAATTGTTAATTGTGGTTCGGTGCACAGGTGATTGGTAAGTTTGATATTGTGACTTTCTTGTTATCAAACCTGCTTCTCCTTGGTGGCTGTCTGCTTGTGTTTAGTACGCCCTTCTTGCCTCAGCCACTTCATGATATGTCCTGACTCATGGAAAAAATTTGGCCAACTTTTGCTCAGTCTTAGTCTGTAGCTCAGTCTACTTAAAAAATCATACAAGCCAAAGGAGTCATCGGCCAATCTGCCAATGAGTAGGGGAATAGATGCATCCCTCTCACAACCTTTATCTATTGCCATGCTAGGCATTGAATGCTGTTTAACAGTTGGGGTATGTTTGCTTCATTTCTTTTAAAATGATGTTTGTTTCTGCCCTTCCAAACTGTCCAGGCAGTAGCCAACCAGATAGTTATCGAGGTTGCCCTATTTGCAGTAGCTAGTTTTATCTCAATGAAATTCTGTAGGGATATTTCTTGTGGAGTATTTCCCACTAGCGTTGCATTGCTGATTTCCAACCATCTCTAGAATTGATCCCATCTCTTGGCTGTCAATGCACATGATTCAAATAAATGTTCAGTGGTTTACCCTCCATTGTGGTAAAAGGTGCAGCTTATGTCCTGATCTTCATGTATTATTTTCCTGGCCTGTAGGGTAGCCTTTGTAGGGATAGAATTTTGTATTAACTTTCACGCAAATATACTGATCATTTTGAGAGCAAACTAATTCCATACCAACTGCAAGAGTTGCATTTCACTTTCAGTGTAGGCTGGTTGTGTTAGAGCATATTATCTTGTAAGTTTCACTTGCAATATATGATCCATCCATGTTCCCTGTAAAGTGGTACTTGTCTTTTCTTTGTGGCATAAGAGAGAAGTCCTGCAAGAGTGTTAGTAGATTGTGATGATCAATAGGTCCGTTGCCACATAGATTCCTTCTACACATCCATTCTCAGTTCCATTTGTTTCCTTCCCATTTTCCTGACTTGGCAATCGCGGCTTCTTTATGCAATGCAACTCTATATAAATGAGGATACTTGTCTGCCATAGTCACAGAGATGCACCAATTTCCAGTCCAAAACAGAATTCCTTCTCCATCTCCAACTTGACACTGCACATGCCATTGAACCAGGTAGCAGATAGTGTATTCTAAATCCCTACCCACCATGCAGATGCATAGGTTCTTGCTCTTCTTCTACTCCTTTGATATAATTGTGTTTGTTTTAGTTCTTGATAAATCCCTAATGTTACTCATCCTTTCTCTGGATATCTTGATTTGATGATAGTATAGGATAGATTTGATTCACCTTGATGAAGCTGTTCTCCCCATTTTCCTAGCAGTGACACATTATATAGCCATGATATCCCTCACTCCTAAACCTCCTCTGACACTGGGAGTATGTACTCTTTTCGAAGAGACCCAGCATACCTTTCTTCTCTCCGTAGTGTTTGCCCATAGAGAGTTTCTCATTACTCTGTTTAATTGTTTAATCACCGCGGGGGGTGCTTTTTGGAAGCTGAAGTAATGATAAGGGATGGCATTTAACACAGCATTGAGAAGGATCAACTTACCTCCCTCTGATATGTATTTAAGCTCACAAGTGGCAAGTCTTTTTGAGATCCTATCAAGAATTGGTGTCCACGTCTGTGAATTCTGAGGATTAGCTCGTATGGGTATGCCTAGGTATTTGAATTAGGGGTGTGCATATGGAAATCGGAATTCAGAAATTCAGATTTCCAAAATTTTCCGGATCAGAATATGATTTCAGTTTTGAATTATATTTCGGATCGGAACGAAAAATAGGGGTGGATTTTTGAATTTTCCAATTTTCGAAATTTTTGTTAAAAAATCCGAATTTCCAAATTTCAATTTTTTTTCCGAATTTCCAAAATATTTGTTTCTAGTTTTTTGAAATATTTTTGAATTTCAATTTTTTTTATTATTGTTCGAAAATTCCGATTTTCAAAATTCTGAACCGATTTCCGAATTTTGAATTCCAAAAAAATTACGGATCAGATCAAAAATCAGATTCCATTTCCGAAATAATTTCGGATCGAATTGAAAATTGCCATTTCTGAATTTTGAATTCCGAACGCACACCCCTAAATTGAATGGGATAGTTCCAGTGAGACATCCCATGTGTTCAGCCATTTCCTTCAAAGTCTGGTCAAAGACATGCACTCCTACCAGATGAGTCTTCTTGTAGTTGATTTTCAGTCCTGACAGCAGTTCATAGTTATGTAGGATAGCTCTGAACATTCCTATTGTTTTCATGAAGCTTGTCCGAATACTATGATGTCATCCGCATATTGTAAGTGAGAAATGGTCACCTTGTCTCTTCCAATATACATAGATTTTAGTAGATCCAAATCCACGATCTTGCTAATTAATCTGGATAGTCTCTCAGCATCTATAAGATATAGTATATGGGATAAAAAAATCTCCTTTGCCTTAGGCCTCTTGAAGGAAAAAATTCTATTGTAAGACTTCCGTTGATTAAGACTGAGGCTGATGAGGACCTCAAGTAAAGCTCTGACCCACCATGTCCAGCAAGGTGGTAACCCCATTTTAAGCATTACATCTGTCAAATAGCTCCAATTGAGTGTATCAAAAGCCTTCTCAAAATTGATTACCCCATCAATTTTGGAGATTAGAGTTTGACTGTACAACTTCCTACTCATGCACACTACCTCATTTGCCACCATTACCCCATCAATTAGCCTCCTACCCTTCATAAATCCCATATGTTGGGCGGAAACCAGATCTGGTAGTACTTCACTCATTCTGTTGGATAGTACTTTAGCTATTATCTTGGGCATGGCTCCTATAAGGGTGATTGATATATAGTCTTGCACTTCCATTGGTTATTTCTGCTTAGCAATGTGAGCTGCATTGCTCCCTTTTGCTAACGAGCAGTTCATGTAAAATTAAGAGAATAATAAGCATATGTTAGTTTTCATTAAAGGAAGAAAATGCTTAATGAAATAGAAATTAAAACCATCCGGTCCTGGACTTTTGCTTCTACCACATTTCTTAATTGCTTCAAGTATTTATGCTTCCTTAAAAGGTGTTGTCAGGAAGACTTGTTGTGTAGCAAAGATGGTGGCAAAATTAATATTGGTCACCTTTGGCCTACGGTTGAATGTTTCTGCATATCTATTAGCAAAGTGTTTCCTGAAGCATTCTATCACCCCATCAGGTTCTTCTAGCCATATATTCCTTTCCCAAATGCCATGGATTGAGGTTCTTTGTCTATTTCTATTAATACATCTATGTAAGAAGGATGAGTTAGCATCCCCTTGCTGTAGTCATGCAAGTATGGATTTCTAGTACTTGGTGCTAATCAGTTTATTGGTAATTGTGAAAAGGCGCTCATTGAGTGACAATACATGATCAATATTCACAGAACCCTGTGCAGGTACATCTTCTTGTTTAGCTCTAAGCTCTCTTTGTTCTTTACTTAAGTCTCTTGGGTCATTCTTATTCCACCTTCTGATACCTGCTTTGATTGCTTTAAACTTTTCTTTGATCCTGTAACTAGCACAGCCTTGCAGGCTTGTGTTGCACCATATGTTTGTGACTAGGTCATTGTATTCTTTATTCTGCAGCCAGATATTTAGAACCTGAAGTGGTTTGGTACCCCAATTTTGATTTTTATTCACTAGACAAACTGGACAGTGGTCCGAATCCTCCTTGGCCAACCCTGGTTGAAATCATTGGTTCTGTGGAGACTCTAGAAACTGCTCATTAACCAGGAATCTGTCAAGCCTGCTCACAGCCCGTAGTGAAGGTAGATAACAAGTATATCTTTTTCCTGACATTCTAAGATCAAAAAGTTCCATCCTAGATATAAACTCTTTTAATTGTGACATTTCCTGTGTGTTTGAGTGCAGTGCAATACCTTTTCTTCCCATAAGGCACCATTTCTCATGATCTTTCCCCAATTTAGATTCCAGCAACTCCCTCCACTGACACCTGCTTTAGTGTTCTGTCATTTGGTCCATATTCATTGATCATGTTTGAGATCATTCCATCCTCCTTCCAGATACCTGCTGCACCTAGAAAGCTCTCCCCATCAATTATATTATGTCTTTGAAATTTGTTGCATTCCAAAATACAAATCAAGCCACCTGACTGTCCTCTAGCACTCTTATATATCCAATTGAAATTCAAGTCATACCATAGTGATGCACAGAATCTTTTATCTACCTATTCCATCTTTGTTTCTTGGATGCTAATAAAATTAGGTTTTTGCTTTATGATGAGTTGTTTGAGTCCATCTCTTTTTCCATGAGCACATAGTCCCCTTACATTATAGGTGAGTAATTTCATGAGGAATCTGATGTCTCTTACCTCAATGGAGACAGCTGCTGAGTGATACCTATTAGCAAATTTCTTGTTTGTCATTATGAAGTCTGCTTCCTTGTGTAGTGGATCATTACAAAGAGGCAGAGGGAGGGGGGCACTAACTGAGGCTTGTACAGATAATTGGTCTAGTCATTCATCTAAGACAACAAGATTTTTTACTGGATCATTGTCTTGCTTTGTTTGACTTCTGGTTTTTTGGTCTTGAACTTATGAGTTTCGAGTATCCTACCTTCTAATTAGTGGATTTCTAGGTAGAGTTTCCACACGGGAAAGGAGGGGGAATTCTTCATGTGTTTTGGCTCTAGATGTGTTAATTTCCTCCCTAGGCAGTGTAATCCCCTCATGCAAGTTGGTGTCTCTTTGTTGTCTGGTTGCTTCTTACTTAGCAGCGAATTTTGAATTTCCATTTAGATCCCCATATAGAGTATCTTGTTAAGTCTCATTACCAGTTTAAACACAATCCAGCTCCTTCTCAATCATAGTTTCAACACAATCCAAATCCTGCTCAATCACAGTTTCAACATAGTCTAACTCTTTCTCAGTCATGAGAGCAACCTTGTTCGGAACCATGTCAGAGTCCTGCTTAGTTACAATATCATGCCTCACTATCAGTGCAGAAGAGCTATGCATCAACCGTGTAGCTGCCAGAGACTCTAATCTTGCTTTTAGAGTGATATCAGGTGGACCTAGAGGTGTTTATGTTACCATCTCACTGCTTTCTTCGCAGCGATCCAATTTAGTAATCTTTGCATCAGTTGACTCCGCCTTATTTCTTCTCAACTATGAAAGGGATGTAGGTCACCAGGTGAGTCGACCTTGTATCCATGTGGGGGATATCTATCCATGCTCGCTTTTGTTTCGTGTTAAGGCTGGTGTAAGTTTCAAAACAGGATTAGTTGGTAGATCTTTCTCCAAATCATTATCTATGATCTTATCATTCTGGCCCTCAGATATCCCCAGTCCTTCCTAAAAAGTGAGATGAGTCATCAGCTTCATTTGGGGATAATATTTCATCAGACCATTTATTATCCATTTAATGGCAGTCTCCTTAAGATGATGAATCACACCATCAACCACCAAATTCATATCTTGTTCTATTTTGGCCTATACTGGGACTTGTATCAAGAGATAAGCAGGTTCAAGGTCTTGTTTGGATAGAGTAATGTCCTCTACCCGTATCATCTTGCCTAGCTTATTACCTATAGCAGTTAGATTAGAAAGAGACCAAGCTGGCAAAGGTAAACCAAAGAATTGAGCTAGACATAAGCGGCTGATCTTCTGGACATCAACAGACCATGGTTTTATGCCATTCACCTAGTTGGCTAGCCATAAATTATCATTTAATAGCAGATTGCCAAGGTCTAAAGGTTTATCTTCCCGCAAGAGGATCATACCAGACCCAAGAGGGTTTGCCACCATATTTAGGTAGTTGGCTTCTTTTAGATCCATTTGAAACTCAACTAGATAGTTAGTGCTGGTTAGTACTCCAACATAGCTTCGATCTAGCCACGCTTCTTTGTAGCTACTCAATGCTAGAACCTCCTACTTGGAGGATGATTCAGGCTTATCAGCACCTACAACAATCATGTTCGAGGCTGCACCTTGTAGCAGTTTGCTCACCCATAGCCCTCTAGGTTGTGTTTTGTGCAGTAGCCCATTATTTTGCACTCCATTCATCCTCCTTAGCTCATGTCTACCATTGTGACCATTAGATTTTGGATAACGAGCACGGTTTGCTTGCATCCTGTAGAAGCCAAACCAGGTAGTGTTGAGTTTGAGTAGTAGCAACTCGACATCGTCTACATCTAAGTATTTCACAAATCTAAAGGGTAATCCCCTGTTGTTCAGTTTTCGAGCAATAGATATGTCTTGGATTGAGCCATGCCGCTTCAAAGTACTATGTAGTCGATACGCGTCACATCCCTTTGGAAAATTAGTAATGTAGAAATTGATGTTTGTATGTTTAGCAGGATGTGTCACCTTCACCGATAGTATACACGGACCAAGCCGCTCGTGGACTGAGAGTAAGTTCTGTGAAGGTAGCACGGGGAAGGAATCGTAGGCTGGTGCCTTCCCAGCCTTAATAACTACTCTCCTGAGGAGTTTAGTTAGGCAAGATGGGATGAGCCACTCTACCATTCTGGGGATGGTGGGGTATATAACCGAAGGGGAATGTGTAAGGGGAATGGGAAAGGAAAAGGAAGAAAAATGTCAAGAAAGAGGTCAAAGCTTGGCTCCCCGGGTGCGTGAGGGAGCGTCAGGGATGAGTGAAGGAGAGCTACTCACCGGTATTTTTCATGGCCGAAATCATCGGAAAGATGATGAATAGTGACATTTGGGGTCACTGTTCATGCAAGACGCAAGGCTGGAGCACTGTTCATCAAATTGCTTATCCTTGATGTGAGCCTTTGCACGACTTGAGAAATGAAGTGGAGGATGATATGGGTCCATGGCCTTGTGAAAAGTTGGCTTCTTAGCTTGATCTTGCTCATTGTGCTTCTTATCTTCTTTGGTTGGTAAATGTACCTCAACTTGGTCTTCCTCTTGAATCACTCCATGTTCACCTACATCGTTAGATAAAATGTTAGGTGTAGGAGTACAATCATCTTTCTCAATTACTTTACTCCTCCTCAAGGTTGTGATTGCTTTGGCTTGCTCAGGTTGGCTAGTTAGCTTTCCCTTTTGTTGAATTCTCAATTCATTCGATAATTTCCCCCAATTGGGTCCTCATCTTGTTCATCGAAGCCTCCATTGAATCAAATCTTTTTGTTGAAATTTGGATAAAGGCGTTCAAGCTATCCTCTAAACTTGGCTTCCTCGGGGCATTGCTTGAACTACCTTGTGGTGGCTATTGTGTGAATCCTGAGGTACTAATGAGTAGGAACTCAATTGGAGTTACCCCTTTGATTATAGGAACCTTGACCATGATGTCTATTCTCTTCCCATTCTGGTCTTCCAATACTTTTGCCGATGACCCAATTTTTTTGCTCAACCATATCAACATTCTCATCTCCTCTTGATGCTTTGCACACATTAGCTCCAGGGACATTCTTTACAAATTCCACAAACCTCTATATTAGGATTAAACTGGCTTGAAGTTATTAACTTCAAATCTTGGACCTCCTTGATCAAACGAGCCAATTTTCTTGGGAAGTTCTATCTCGAGAAGCCTTTCATCATCCATTCGAGGAGCTCTCCTTCTTGCACTCTTTTGGTGGGAGTTAGCTCCAAGATTTTCAAAGATTTCATTGAGTTCCTCCGCAGTTTTATCTTCAATCCTCACATGCATTGTCCACCCTATCTTGACACTAACAAGAAAGTCCATCATAGAGGGTTAGGTGTAAGAAAGACAAAGAAAATTGATAGTGAGAACACTTGATGAGTAGCATCTTAAATTTCTCACATACCTCATGTAACGTCTCTCCTTGAAATTGTTGGAAGTTTGGAATTTGCTTTCTCAAATCATCACTATTTTGGCTCAATAAACTTCTCAAACACTTCTTGCCAAGTACGGAGCGGTCCTTCCCGAAGAGTAATCAAACATGCCTTTGCCTTATCCTTCAATGTATAAGGAAACACCTTCTTCTTCAATTCATCATCACTCAATATGCTCAAAGGGATATTAGAGACCACATTGTAGAACTTTCGAATGAAGCTTAGTGAATCCTCATGAGCCATTCTATAGAAGGATGTGAGCATATTCAAATGGATGTACTCGTAGTTCCTTGTAGCGGGCTCTAGAACAAAGAACAAAGTGCTTGCCCAGATATGGGGCCTTCTATAGTACTTTATAGTCTTGGAGGATTTGCATCAAGTGGATCTTTGGGGTTTACTCTTTCCCTATCATCATTATGAGGTGAGGCCTCATGGTACCCTTTTCCCCATGATCATCTTCATTATCCATGTGAATAGGTTGGTATTCTTCATTTCTTTCCAAATGAGCTCTTAGCTTGTGGATGTTATCAATAAAAGGCAATATCTACGAATGTAGAGATCTTCTACCTTACATACACTAGAGAGAAACTTCAAGATGCCAAGATTCATAACTCAACAAAACAAAGCAAGAGATGAGTCCAGTATCAAAAGTAAAATAAACAAGCAATAAGTTAACAAGAATCACAATTTAAATATCGGATCCCCAGCAACAATGCCAAAAACTTGATAAATAATTCAATGTGCTACCAAATTATAACTCGCAACTGCAAACGTTGTATAGTGAACTAGGCACCCCAAGGGCAATCTCTGAAGGATCAAATTATGCATCCCATATTGTTCATTGAGGCATTGGAACATAAGTGAACTTTACAATGAAGGACACTTTGGCCGAGACAAGACTTTGGCCCTCATTTCATCGATTTCTATTGGCCCAAGTTGAGTAGTGATGTGCCCATTTTGTGAATAGATATTATGTATGCCAGCGATCCAAGGGAGCTCTCACTAATGCAGGGTTATAACCCCTTGCATACTCCTAAAGCTCCTTGGTTTGATGTAGCATGGACTTTGTGTTGGGTTTACATCGCATCCAATGGTATGTAGATTCGGATTGCTCATATTTATTTGCATGGTGTACCATGGTCCATCATCTTTGATAGTGATACCAAGTTCATTAGCCACTTTTGGAGAAGCCTTAAGGAGAAAACAAGGACACAGTTGAACTTTAGTAGAACCTATCACCCCCAAAATGATGACCAAACCGAGGTAGTAAACAGAAGTTTGGTCCATTTGTTGAAATGTTTGGCAGGCACCAAACCAAATCAATGGGATTTAGCTTTTCCCCAAGCTGAATTCACCTACAACTTATCAAAGAATCAAACCTCGGGTTTAAACCCAATTGAGATTGTTTATGGTTAGAATCCATCATGTGTCCTAGATTTGCCCCTATTCTTCGTGTGGTACGTTTCATTCCTAAAGTGATGAGATGATGTCAGAACACCTTTGAGGCATCCACGAGCAAGTGAAGTACACCATCATTGAGAACAATGCCAAGTACAAGATGACCATGCTCTGAATGAGCATTTTGATGTCTTTAATGTGAAGTACTTTAGCCTTTGTTTTTTGAACCTGATGACCATACTCTGAACTTGAGGATGAGTTATTTCGACCCCCGACAGGCTGATGCAGTATCCTAGATAGATGAAGCCGATTTGTCTGGTTGCACCTTAATGGCATTGGAATATAATAACTTGGTGGATCGTACCAAACATGGCAAGTGAAGTTTCCATGTCATGAATGTTTATGTATGGAGCCTAATTAGATCAAGACCCTACTATCACTCGATTTGTTTTTTGGAAAGGGGGCACTCCATCCCCGTCCTAGATCGTGCAATCCATTAGTGTCAATTAGTCAAGGGGCAATTATATCTCTTGTTTAGTCCTTGGGTGGATTCTAATCATATTAGAATTTCTGCGAGGTAAAGGCCATTTACACCCCTGTACTATGCCTATCGAATAATTTACCCCCTTGTACTTTCAAAAGAGCCACTT
>JAOWBN010139486.1:0-18895 GCA_028565015.1 Pinguicula moranensis
GTCATCATACCGTTACTTTGGCTGAGGGGAATTTTTCAGCAAGAAATCTAGTACTCACACCAACAGAGCATCCAATACCGTTACTAATGGAATTTGTATGATTGTTCTCATAACAGGGAAGAAAAAACACACATGCTGTAGTCTCAAAAAATCTCATGAGTTAAAGGGTATAATGTCACAGCTGCTGGTGTTTACTGACAATTAAAGGGCGAAGTGATCCATAGATTTTGAATTTCATGTGTTCCTTTATGCATCACTAATCAGCAAAATTCACTTGAATTTCGAATAATCATGTCAAAGTATAAGATATCAATATGTTTAAACCGTGTAAGAAGACAAATAATGCAATACAGCTTTTGAAAAACAGAGTTTCAGCAGCAAAGGTTGAAAAATTATTATCACCCAATGGTCTCTCAAGTAGAGAAGCTTTACACAGAAGAGTTGCATACAATTTATACATAAGATTATTTGATGACCCCAAGTGGAAAAAGAAGAAGAAAATTCTCAAGTCTGGATACATTCTACAACAAATGGAAAACAGTTCTTCAGATTCTGCGACGTTCGAAGAGGAAATGTGGGTTTAGGGTTAAAATCGACTTCGATTAGACGAAATCAGGCGCCGAAGAAGAAGAGAGAAAGGAGTTCTTGAAACTCACCGTTCGTGCGCCGAAGATGGTCGCTGAGGGCTTCTGCAAATCGCGCGAGAGAGGTAGCAGAGGTGGTAGTCAACTTCGTTGAACGAAGTCCTAATTGAATTCGAAATTTCCAGAGTAATATTCGAGGGCAAAACCGTCTTTTCCACCTACAAAACAAATTTCCAGTCGCGGATACGCGCGTGCAATTTCTTTGGGGGCAGTGGGCTTCTTTCGGATTGTACAGGGGTGTAAATTGGTTGTTTTGAAAGTACAGGGGGTAAATTGACTATTAGGTATAGTACAAGGGGGTTATTGTCATTTTGCTCCAAAATAAGTGAAGAAAGAATTTATTGGACTTCTCAACATGAAAAACTCAACCAAAACTAAAGAGAATAGACTAAAATTCGACCACTACCTCAACTCCCCCCTCTACTACATACATTGGCCCCTATTTATAGGATTCGTCCAAGGCTAAGTGATAAATATTAGAATTTCTATACAATTTAAAGATAAAGTCTAAATAATAATCAAAATCCTAACCCCTAGCTATAATGGAGGGTGTGTTGGAAGGGCGGGTTACACAGTTCATTCTCAAGGAATCGGACACTGATTTCACCCTTATAGCTCATTGATCACGAGATATCTAGTCTTGAGAATGTATCTTTCGTTGCTTTACTGCTTTATTTCTTTTTCTTGTACTATGTAAATACTTTTTATCATATATAAAATTTGGCTTATAAAAAAATAATCAAAATCCTAAATTTTAGGATTTGATATTAATCTTCAACTTCATCTTCAAGTCTTTGGATAAGTGAGCCTAAAAAGTATTATCTTTGATAAGATCATCAAGTTGGTTTATGCTTATCTGGATCCAGTTCGAAATGTGTGGTATTTGCTGATTCATTGAACCTGGACAACTTCTTGGTAACAACTTCAAAGCAATTTTTTTGCCTCTTTTTGGGCTTCTACAAAGTTGTGATACAATATTTGGGCTTTCCATTGGTATATAGTACATCCCAATATGATCTTTGTATATCAACTTATGGCCCACCAACCTAGACTGCACAGAACAGAATAGTTACTGGACAGTTTTGCTAACTGAAGTTCAAGCTCAATTTTGTCCAATTTATAATCCGAATCTGGAAACGTTTTCTTCATGAAAGTTGTGCTTTTTCAAAGATTTTCATCCATATCTTGTACGTCCATAGCAAACATTCCTATTGCAAGTTATGATTTTTCAAAGTTGGATGTTAATCACTGAAAATTCTGCTCATGCCTCACTCGAAAATCGTCAATTTCGTCCAATGATCTTTACCTGCATATGGAACACTACCAAAGCTTAAATCATGCCATAAAAACATTAGATCCTACCTAAATGAGTATAAATCACACAAAACCATCATGAAGTCGTCTAAGCAAAGATACACTATTTGATTCACATCAAACATCCACCATCTCGGCATTTATATACCACAATGGATTGTAATTTTCTTGAATCAAAAATTTACTATCCTTCCCAGCCTCGTGGTCAGGGGGAGTCTCTCAGTGATCCACTCAACTGGTTACTTAGTACGAATGCTTCTCGATCGGCTGTAACACAAGAACTTGATACAGTAACCACCAAGCTACCTGCCACGTCTGAATAGACCACTACAACTCTCCCAATGTCTCCACTGTTGCCTGAGGTAAATAAGATTAATCCAATTTCCCAAGTCACTACTCATGATAGTATTGATTATCCACTTGAGCAGCATACAGATACATATGTTCTACCGCCTCGAAGTACCAGAGGAATACCTACACGGAGATAAGAAACAGAACACGTCTCTAAGGAATCACGATAGCCTCTGGTCTCTATGGCCAGAGGGAGTCTCACTAAGCAGGCTGTGAGTTTCTCAGCTTTTATGATGCTGAACATGTACCTAAGACAGTAGAAGATGCGAAGAAATCAAAAGAATGTATAGATGCTATGGATGCTATGAAACATGGGAAGTGTGTATTTTGCCATCTGAGAAGAGACTTATTGGATGCCGATGGGTCTTTATAGTCAAACGTCATGTTGATGGTACGAATGAGAGATACAAAGCCAAAATTTACACAGAATTATGGACTCAATTACTTTGAGACTTTCTCACCTGTAGCCAAATCGATACTATCAGAATTCTTTCTCCATAACAGCTAATCAAGATTGGCCTCTACTCCAGTTTGATGTTAAGAATTCTTTTCTCCACGGAGACCTACAGGAAGAAATATATATGGTGGTACCTCCCGGATATACTGAGAATTTCAAGGATGCCGAGGTTTGTCAACTGAAGAAAGCATTGTATGGTCTAAAGCAATCTCCGAGAGCATGGTTTGGCAGATTTACAGTAGCCATGAACAAATATGGTTACGAACAAAGTAACTCAGATCATACACTATTCTTGAAAAAACAAGGTACCCTAATTACATGTCTACTTATATATGTTGATGACATGATCATCATAGGAAACAATCCTATGGAGATCCGAACACTCAGGGAGAACCTATTTGAAGAATTTGAGATGAAAGAATTGGGGCATCTCAATTACTTTCTTAGCATAGAAGTACTTCGATCTAACCAAGGCATATTCATCTCCTAGAAAAATTATGTCCTTGACATTCTAGCAGAGGCATGAATGATAGGCTGTAAATCAGTAGATACTCCGATGATGATGAATCACAAACTAAAGATCGATGAAGATGCAAGTCCTGCCAACAAAGAACAATACCAGCGACTAGTTGGCAAGTTGATCTATTTAGCACATACAAGGCCAGATATAGCTTATACGGTGGGGGTTATTAGTCATTTTATGCATAAGCCCCAGGTAGCTCATATGGAAGTCCAATTAGAGGGGTACGATACTTAAAAAACACTGCATGGCATGGAATTCTGTTCAGGAAAAATGGACATCTGGATATTTATGGATACATTGATGTTGACTGAGCAGGAAATCCTGTAGATCGAATTAACTGCAGGGTATTTTATGCTTGTAGGAGGAAATCTAGTGACTTGGCGAAGAAAGAAACAAAAAGTAGTAGCCATATTTAGTGCAGAGGCTGAGTTCAGAGGAGTCACTCGAGGGTTGATAGAAGTATTGTGGCTAAGGAAACTCATGACTAAACTTGGTCTTTTCACCAAAGGCACTATCCCTCGATGGTGTGATAGCAAGGCAGCCATAAGTATCTCAAGCAATCCGGTACAACATGACCAGACTAAATATATTGAGGTGGATCGTCCTAGAAGAAGGAAGTTTGAGTCTACCATTTGTTTCCTCCGAGGATCAATTGGCCGATATCTTAACCAATGTTGTCTTGGTAAAAGTGTTTTAGGATACATTATGCAAGTTGGGCATTGGGGATCCTACTGCACAACTTAAGGGGGAGTATTAGTAAATAGGAGTAATTCAAGGGATTAATATAGGGGATATTTACTTAAAGTGTAAATTAAGATAAGAATTTTTTCTTTCCTTAATGCATGATTTTCTTCCCATTAGATTGATCCTAATTCTCCTATATGTATCCTGCAATTCTATCAATGAAAGTAAGAGTTCTGTGACCACATTCATACGCTACTTGCTATCTACTTGTTATCAAAAGCCAGGTGGTCAGAGTCGTAATCGCGTAGCTACATTTCTTCGTCGTCTCAGCCTCTGCTGCCACAGCCATGCAACGTATTCCTACTCCTCCGCTCACATCCCAGTGTCTTCATCTCTCGGCAGTAGGACATGCTGAGAGTGATTGGACAGGAGGGAAGTGAGAGATGTAGCTGTAGCTCAAACTGGAGTAGAGAAGATGGGTGCCTGCTGCTAATTGAGCTGTTGCTGCAACCATGGTAGATTTTGATTCTAGTTGTTTGTTCTTTATCTATGGAATTTGGGTAGTATGACAACATTTGTGATCGATACTTTGTTTGTCTTCCATTTGACGTGATATTTTTGGAGGGATCAAATTCATTGTTGGAATGCTGGTGAGAATTTTTTGTTTAGGGGTCCCACTTATCTCATCCACGGGACATTGGGCTAAAGTGAATCGATAATATCGAGTCCAATCGCAAATTCTTCCAAAGTCCAACATCACAAAATGAGATGGATCTAAGCCGATCCATGTGATGAGATGCTTCTGTTTTATTTTTTGGTAGGTAATTTTTGAATTTATTAAAAACGAAGAGCAAATATACTTGCCTCAAAACTACAAAAAAACGTCTGAACTCTACCTCAGACACACCTAAGTCGCCTGATCTTACATATTAATCAAGAGCTATCAATTTCCAAAAGAAAATCAAGAAATATATACTGATTTGGTCCAGGAAAAAATTGGTGAAGGCCCATCTAGCGTGAAGCCCATTCACTCGTTTGAGGAAGAAATTTGCCAAGTAAACAACCCGCCTCGAAAATCAATTGCACCTCGAGGAATCCACCTCGTGTCAGCACACATGAGCCTTAGGAGAAATTGCCTCATACCAGCTATGAGTTTCTTCGAGGTGGACATATAAACCCGCCTTCCCACCCCCGACAAGGGCTTGAAAGCCGTCACCTGATAGACTCATCCTCTTTGAGTTGCTGAGAGAGAAGATAACAACCAACCGCAATAGCCCATAAGTCAGGCATACGGTTAACTATCTTGTCCATAGAATAATGTTGATATACCCTTGTATAAAACTCTATAAATAGGCCGATTAACTAATGAGAAAGATAAATAATTCTTGGGGAATAAAGTCAAGCATGCTTTTATACTTATTACTTTGTATCTCTTCTCTACGAAAATTTTATGGTGTGAATCAAGGAAATAGCGAAGCACACAGGACCACTCTTCACACATTTTTTCTTGGTTTTATCATTGGTGTCGTGTGTGGAAACCATTTCTCATATCCGTTGAGAGGCTCTCCCTACAACAAAACATAAGATGATGAAAACACGCCTACCACCCCTACGGAGGGCAAGATTTGGCGAAAAAATCTGGAAAAAAACCTTGTCCTCAAGGAATGGAAACTTGAAAGGAAGCAAGAACGCTCAAGGACTGACCCATCACGGGGGGACAACTCAATTGCCCCTAGCATCATCACACCAAGGGAAATCAGTATGAAGCCCCAAGAGATAGAAACACCAGGAGAGCAGACCGACGACCAAATGCTAGGGAAACAATCAATCTCAAGTATTAGGTGGAGAAACCCAAGTATTCCTATTTGTTGTCCCCTTTTTAAAAGTCATACAACAAAAGGGAGAATCTATGGCTAGCTATGTAAGATACATGGAAAATGGTTACGAAGAAATGTTATGCCGTATGTGAATAATAATGATAATGTATATATACATGCACAATTATAAGCATGTCTAAATTATTAAATATTCAAAAGGTAAGGTCAATTAGGTTAAATTAGAAATAACCGATTAGCCAATTAGGGGTTTCATGAAAATGGACTAACTAATTAAAATTAATCAAGATGGCCCAAGTAGTGGTAGGCATACGGGCCTGCACCGCCCGTAACGGTTAAACATGACTTTTTTATGGCACGCACCGCCCTTTTTGAAAAAAATGGGCGGTGCAGGCTTGGACCATTTTAGAAACGGGCTGGGCAAAATTGGCCCATTTCTGAAATGGACCGTACGATTTTAACCCGTTTAGCATGCTGATTGAGAAGCTTTCTTTTGGCTGAACTTCAACCTGTGGGCTTATATACTTATTGATTCTAGCATTGGCTAGATTTTCTGAACACTGTGAGCTCACATTGTTGTACGGCATTGCGAAATATTCTTCCACCATCTGATTATTCTCATTGACAACCTTATGATCAGGAAACCCAATCTTGTCCAAGACACTCTGTACATCTGATTCAGTCTCAATATCCACAGATACAGGTGGTGCGGGAATGGGCAGCTCCGATATACGAGGATGATAAAAGAACAAATCCTTCCATTGAATGAAAGAGATATGTTGATGACAGAGAGAACTCCTTCTCCAACTTACGGTTATGGAGGAGGAGGTGAAAATAGAAATGGGCGTGCGGGTTGGCCCGCGAGTTCAAAAGCTGAACTCGCAGTTAGCCCGCCAAATAAACGGGCGGGCTCAACCCACACGTATAGCTTCAAAAACCCTCCATCGCCCATTTTTTAACAGGCAAGGTGGGCCTGGAATCCATTTTTTGGTAGGCTAAACGGGTTGGCATGTTTAGCCTACACAATATGCCTACCACTAGGTCTGAGAAGGACCGGCCAAAATTGAATTGAATTATGCATATAGAATTTGTCAGTTAATGAGATAAAAAAAAAAAGAATATCCTGGAGTCGAGAAGCATTGAGAGAAATTAGTGCGGGGTAGTGGAAGATCTCTGGCCATTTCGGAGGTCATGGCAAATGACGGCAGTCACATACGAGACCGAGACTAAATGAAGGGTCGCCGATCTGCTATAAAGATAGAGCAGAGGATTGAGAAAAGAGGAAGGCGCAACGACCCTTATTTCTCGAGATCATTGATCTTCGCTTATCTATGAGAAGTGATATGCGACAAGAAAATTGAGCAAGAAAGTCGCAAGAAAATTGGTAGGCCCACTGGTTGAACCAATTATTTTGCTGTGTTTAACACTGGGGGGCCCATTGGATCTGACATGACAAGTTTTCTTGTGACTTTCTTGTTATATTTTCTTGCGCTATATCATGTTTTCTTATCTATAGACTATATTGAGTTAGCCAATTTGATCCCTCCTTTAAATAAATTTAGCACCCTCTTCATAAGCTTCTGTCCATTTCTTCATTAACCTGCCGCATTTAATACACCTCAACAGTTTAGGAAAAAAAATTAGCATCACATATCATCAGCTTTTCAAATTTCAATCAACGTCCAACATTAACAATGTTAACAATCAAAACAAACGATAGTCTTGTCGTATAAGGCATAGAACATTGTTTCCAACATCAAAACACAAATTGGATTAGCAAATTAATTCATTGAATACGCTCCTTTATTGTCCAGGTTAATCCCATCTTCATGCGGTTTAGCACACAATCAACAAGCGGGTATCATGAGCAAGAAACTTCGTACAGTACGTAGGAAATAACAGCCATGCACATGTTGACCATGAGAGTAGCCTAGTAGCCGAGGATGCATGTGTAGAGCCAGAAAATTAAGTTAGGGGAAAAAAAATTTAGGTTGAGCAGAGTGGGGTCGGGTCGAGTTGATATGATCCACTCGAGTATGCACATTCAAATATTACGGTAGAAACTGGAAGAGTCAAAACAAATCGAATCAATCTATCAATAAAAGAGTAACCAACAAAAGTATAGATAAACCAAAGCCCTGACCTTAGCAACAGCCTTGGAGTGAGTGCCCCGCTTCCTGCCCTAGTCGACCTTCCAGCCTTTAAGTGCTAACTCCCTCAAGGAAGTGAGCAAGGCCTTTTCTTCGTCTGGAGTAAGATAAATCTTCTTGTTGTTGTTGGGCTCAGGTGAGTGTTCAACCTTTATCCTTTTTGGATTAACTTTGTGGTAGTTCCCAAATGTTTATACGGGGAAGTTACGCCAGATCTAGTCCTCAGGATGGGCTGAGCCAGATCATTAAATTTCTCGGATGTCACTTCCTCCTGATCATCACATTTTCTTGTTGTATCCAGACCCCGATTGTGATGGCAGCCACCCCTGAGAGGATGGAATAAGATAAATTGTGATGGCAGCTGTTTGAACAACCCCGATACTTTGGAGGAGGAATAGTTCGGGACGAGAATGGAGAATTCCTGGCAACCTTCTCACAACACTTTGGACCAAGAACAAATAACAGTGTGAAACTTTGTATGATCACAGTGGGTCTCAAACTATATGAAGAACAAGGGTGGGATAAGATAACCATTGAAACAGATTCAATATTAATGGTTAAGTGGATCTCACAAAATAGGTGCGACCCGTAGTGTTTTTGGGACTTCTAGGATAAATTCTTGTCAATAGCCGCAGGAATTCAACTTTAAGTACAACACCAGTTCAGAGAAGCCAAATAGCATTGCTGACACTCTTGCAAAACAAGATAAAAAAGAAAGAATCATAGAATTTTTGTGGTTTTGCAATTGGAAATGGAACTAAGAGGAAAGATTAGAATTGCAAAATGGGGAATACCTTACATCAGGAGGCAATAGAGGAGCTAATCATCCATAAAATCCATATGAGGAGCAGACAAATCGACACAAAGTTACGCAATATAGAATCGGGTACTTTTTATGTGGATAAAATACTTTTAATTAGATTTGCGGGTGAAGACCGACGTAGTGATCAAAATGTTCTACGAGACTTTTATCCTTGTATGTTGTTTGACATCACCCAAAGTGTGCTCTTTAATAAAAATTTATTTAAAAAAAAAACAAATTGCATATATTATGAGACTTTGATCTTTGCAATATATTTCTAGAAACGTGTTCTCAAGGAAAAGGTATGCACTATTTACTCTACTCCACTTATAAAATATACTTATAGTTATGCAAAAGTTAGATTGTATGAAAGTTGAAGGGGAGGCATTGATTGAGGGGAGTTATCAATTGAAAGGAAGTCATTGGTTGAGGGGAGCTAAAATGACACTATCATGATTAATCATGATTGAGGGGGAGAAATCATTTGAGGGGAAGCCAAACTGATGCCATTATAATTATGCATGATTACATTTTTTGATGATTACATCATCAAAAAGGGGAGATTTTTAGCCTCTAGGAATCAAATCATTAATTAATTTTGATGATGATATCACACACACCACAATAGTCTAGTCAATCATGATATCACTTTCGCCCAGAGCCTGATATAAAAGAAGACTTGGAGACAACATTTTCAACAACTCTTTATTTATTCTAATGACTATTGCTTCAGATATGAAAATTTTATCAAGGAAGATCCTTATCTTCATCAACAAGAAAGTCTCAAGAACTTCATCTTCAAGAAGGAGAAGGCCTCACTCACTTATTAATATCCATTCATTTTCTTGTATAAGAGAACACCCTTTAGAGGGCACTTTTAAAGAGAGTTTCAAAGTGTGAGATACACTTGTATTGATCGAGCTTGAAGTCGGTTCATTGTAAAGGCCAACTAACACCTTGAAGCTAGGGTTTAAGCTTGGGTAAAAGCTTGAAGAACATTTGATCTAGCACATGGAAGCTAGAGGTTGAATTTCAGGAGAAGTAATGGTTTGCTAGTATCCTAAAGCTAATGGCATTGACCCCCTAATGGGAGAGACATTGGGGATGGAAGTAAGCACAATTTGCCAAACTACCTACAAATGTTGTATGGTATCATTAAATTTTCGCATTAACATTCCTGCACTAAGATTTGATAACTATCGTGTATGCTAAATCATTGAAGAAACCAACTAACAAGATAAGTTAAAGAAAATTTTTAGAAAATACCAGTTCATCCCCTCTTGGAAGTACTTTAGTGGTTCATCAAAATACAATAAAACTTTATGTTCATTTTCATGTCATTCCATTATCATTTTTTTTTCATTTTATATTCTATTTAACTTTATTTAATTTAATTTAAATTGTCATAATTTAATATTATTTGGGTTCTTAAGTTTCACATTTTTAATATATATTTTTTAATTTAAAAAAATACTATTGCAAGTAAAACTAGTTAAAAGGACCAAAAGTGATGAGGACATTGAAGCCTATGGGACTATTAGTGATATTTTGAAGCCTATGAGATAGAAATGACATTTGGTATTTGGAAGAAGCGATTCGCCAATTTAAGGAGCCTTACATTCCTCCATATTAACATTCTCCAACCATGTACCTTCTACAATGAATAAATTTTGTACCACCATTATCGCATCAGCCACAAAGATGGATGGCAACCAAATCAAAATGAAGCCACCGGCCCTTTCTTTAGAAGGACTTAATGCCCAAGAAAAATCACCATGTCCCCATATTTGTTGAATCATAAAATGGTCCACAACTTCCTTCTTCATCTCCTGCAAGCAAATAAAATCAATATTATTGTATTTATTAGTTTTCGCACCTCCCCTGGGCGCCCCGGGACTCCTAGACCTCTTACATTAATAGACATAATTTTCATAGGTTGTTTGAAGGCCTGGCTGAAGCTGCGTGCAGTGAGGCTTCCACATTATTATTTAGAATTTATCTTCAAATTGTATAGAAATTCTCATATTTATCACTTAGCCTTGGAGAAATTCTATAAATATGGGCCAATGTACGTAGTAGAGGGGAGAGTTTAGGTGGTGGTCGAATTTTAGGTTCCCCTTTTTAGTTTTGGTTGAGTTCTTCTTGTTAGAAAGTCTATACGGTTTTGTAATTTTTTGAGAAAAAATTCTGAATAAATTCTTTTTTCACTTCTTCTGATCCAATGATGACATCATCTTTTAGAATTCTCATGGCGCGATCATCGACGATGCAAGGCTAATAATTTATTTACTACTAACGTGGAGTAGGGTGGTTGTACAAATATTATTCAAATTTTGATGTTCTTTGCTGTTTGGATTTTATGGTATATATTCTACACTAATGTTTCGATTTTCAACTTGTAGGTAAGCCCAAGACTGATTGCCTCTTTAGCTACGGAATTGGGAACATACTTAGTCTAGAAACTCTTGAAGCTTTCTTTGAAAAAATGAGTTCTTGGGGGTGGATTATGGTGTTTATGTGCTTAGAAGTTATATTAAAATTTATAACGTATCTTATTAGAATTTTAGTATATCGAGGATGAATTTATATGCTATGTGTACAACACGCTATAGATTTACAATTCTTATTACATGTTCAGTGTGTTAGAGTGAAAAATAAGCACTTTCCTATTAGTATAAATTCAAACTAAAGACTTTAATTTGATCTTGTGCGTTTTAGCCACCCGAAACATGTTGGGGGTAATTTTGTCTCATTAAATTCCAACAAAACCCGTGTGCTTTTTCTTTCTTTCCGTAGTTCAATTTATTTCTTCTTTTAATTTTATAATTTTATGTGGTTCGATCCTTTTATTGCTATAATTGACGCCGTTCTTTTGTGGTTTATAGTGATTTTAGGATATTTTAGCTTATTTTGTGATTATTTGCGCATTGATTATATATCCTAAGATTCGCATCAATGGTAGCACCTATATTCTTTCTGATTGATTCCATACTCAACAAAGACACATTTAAGGGTACAGGGTTCTAGTTTTGTTCTGTCAGATAGGGGAATATGGACAAACACAGATGACCCAAACACTTTGGGAGGTAAGGTGACAGGACTAAAGTTCGGAAGATATTTGGATAGTGTTTGTACTAGTGTTGCAAACTTCAGAATCCGTGTAGGTAAGCGGTTAAGTAAGTATGTTACAATGGCACTGCTTCAGGACAAAGAAAATGTGGGGTTTTTGAGGCAATCATCAGGGCACGGGTGACCTTAAGGAGTATCTTATTTTTTTCTTTCTGCTATCCTATTTTGTTGTGGACTATTTAGACATGTGGTTTGGTGAAGGAGGCCATTCTTTTTGAAGAAATTTTTCATAGTATCGTTCACAAATTCCCCCCACCCCCTATCAGATCAAAGAATTTGGATTTTTTCTTTTGGAATTGGGTAGAAATCATGAGATAAAATTCCTGAAAAATCCTACGTACATCGGATTTAATTTTCATGAAGCTGAGCCAGGTCATTCGGGAAAAATCATCGAGAAATAGTAGAAAATATCGGAACACACTATGACTCGTACTAAGTGCAGGACCCCAAACATCAGAATGAATAATACTAAATGGATGAGAAACACGTGTATCAGTCGAGAAAAAAGAGTGTCGGTGGCTCTTGGCCAAAATACATGTTTTACATGACAGAGTACTAGTTATTAGACATAAATGAGGCAATAGAATTTTAAGATAACCTAGAGAGGGGTGACCCAAACGTTGATGCCATAGTTCGAGTTGCTTTTGATTAGCCGTTCCGCAAACAAGCCCTACAGTTCCCTGTTGAGCGACCTCATCCACGTAGTAGAGACCACCGTGTTCAGTACCACACCCACTTATCTCCCTTGTCCGAAGGTCCTGTAAGAGGCAAAAAGTAGGATATATTAATATCACACAATTCAACTCTTTTGACACGTGGTTAATATACTGCAGTTTGCAGGACAATGTTGGGACAAACAAGAAATTTCTCAATTTAAGAGTTGTGGATATAGATCCAGCCCCACGAACACAGGATACCACCATTTTCTGTTTGAATATGAGTTATTTTGGTTCCGTATGAGAAAACAAATCAACTGCATCATAGGTCATCATCTCAATTGCGCCTCTATAAAAAATCCACCCTATTTCGAATTTTTGTGTGTTCCTGCATGGTAAACACGTGAGTAAGACTGATCCAGAGGTTCGGAGGGATCCAGATCATCGGGTCAAAAGCATCCAGGTTTAAAAAATCGAGAATTATGAATTTGGGGACATGTCTGCAATTTTTTTATAAGCACAGGGTTCTGTCTGCAATTTCCGAAGAGATGGAGGGTCTGTACGCCGATTCAGTGGAGTTCGGGGGTCAATATGGGATTTCCAAAGACTACTGGAATGGCGCTGCAGATTCCCGAAACTTTGGGTTGTTGTTGTGAATTTTTGAAGTTTCAGGGTGAATTCGAGAACCAGCAGAATTATTGGGTACCTCCTGTAATTTAAAGAAACTACCTCGATGGCAAAACTGTAATTCTCGGGGAAGTAGGGGTAAATCCATCTTTTTGCAGTCTCTGAACAGGATATTTTGAGATATACCTGCGTCGTCTAGAGTTCTTCCTCAACTTTCGCCGTTCTACTCGATCTGTCCGTCTATCCATCGAGCTTCCTCTCGGAAAGTGTCGCCATTAAAATAAAACCAAACTAAAGCAAATGTACTCAGTAATTCCCACTCGTTGGCAGTTTTGGGGAGGGTCAGATGTACGCAGCTATACCCTTATCTCAGGGCGATAAAGAAACTATTTTCTTAAAGACCACCAGCTCGTAGACGGCGAAAAAAGAAAAAAGTACAATACAATACAATGCAATAAAATAATAAATAATAAAAACAATCAAATAATAACAATAATACTAAATGTATATATAAATATGCAAATAAAAATAAAAATACTAGTAACGATAAATACATAGCTAAATAAAAATAAAAATATATAAATAAATACATAATTAAATAATAAATAAATGAATAAATATAGTCTAGCCCTCTAGTCCACCCTACCTACCTCTGTTTGTCCATACTGAAGTATGTATATATGTCTCCTATATCTCTATACATCTCTACTCATAATACGGCGTCTCCAACTCGTCCTATCAGAGGTCATGTCCTTAGAAAGGTTTAATCCAGCTACATCTAATTGAATTTGCTCCTCCCACGTTCTGCTAAGTCTCCCTGTCCCCCGCCATCCTTCAACTTGGAGCCTAGCTCAGTACTTGAGAATCCTGAATCCGCATTGACAAAGATGGATTCCTCAATCTTCCCTCCCTGTCGCACCCATCAAACACCATATTCAAAACCAAGCAAAACCCATTCCCACAAATCTCCTCTCCTCTTCCAACTCGAGTTTCTTCAGCAAGAAGAAAAGCTTTCTCACCAAAGGCTTTTCTTTCTGCCTCGAAAGAGGCTATCTTGGAGGATTTTCGTCAAAGGAAATCCCTTAAAGTTTGTCCATTTTCAATAAATATAATACAATTCCATGGTTGTTTAAATATTCCAAATTTTGGGAACTAGTGGTCTAGTATTTCCTTCTACTAAGCTTACTGGATTTGATTTAATGCAAATCATCTCCGGTTTGCAAAATTTTGATAGGGATAATGTTGCTTTTGTTAGATAAGTTTTTTTTCCTCTTTCTGCCTTTTTGTTTATAAAGTATTGCCTTAATTTTGTTAGCCTAATTTCTGCTTGTTTCGGCAGGGGGGGGCAACTTGTGTGGACATTGCCTACGGCACTAAGCTGGTGAAACCAAACCAAGCATACCAGTAAAATCCTGCATTGAAGCAGGATTTAGGAGGGTAGGATATACGCAGTTGTACCTCTATTTCAAAAGAGTTAAGGAGACTGTTTCCGTGGAGACCCCCAACTCGAACGAGGAATAAATAAATAAATAAATAAATAGAAAAAAAAATTTAAAAATAATAATAATACAAATGAAATAAAATAGCTAAAATAAAATATATATTTAGGTTAATACTAATAATACAATAAAAATAACAGTAGAAAGATAGCAAAGTAATCACCTAAATGCATGCATAAGGAATAAATAACTAAATACTCAAAATAAATAAATACATAATATATACGGGCTAAATAAACAAATACCTAAATAAATACCACCCACCATCTATACTATCCTAACTACCCCTATCTGCCCAAAATGCAGAGTACATACGTCTGACCTATCAAATTCTATATATCTCTAACCGTAATACGACGTCTCCAACCCGTCCTATCAATTAATTATTGCCCAAAATGAAAAACTTGACAATGTGATGCAATTAATTATTGCTACCAGGAAACAGGAACACATCACACACCCAAATGCATAGAGCAAAAAACAGCATTAAAGATGATGAATACTATAATACTCGGGAAATGATGGAAATTTAACCAGAAGACCGAGCAAAACTAACACTATCCAGTTATCCAATTCAGTCATTGATACTTAATAGCATGATCATAAAAAAGATCTTGCCTTCTTTTCACAGTCAATGAACAAATCCAACCCACTATATAGTAATAGTGCTAGAAGTACCCAATGAAAGATGTCTAAGCAGATAAGAGAAGGGAATCAGAACAAACCCGCTGCTGGTAATTCCCATTTTTAGTGTGTCGAAGATATACTTCGAACAATGGGGAACCATCCGAGGCTGTGGCAAGCTGTCTGCCAATAAATCCAAATAGATATCAAATAAATTAATTAGTAACACCAATATGTAGAAACGTTCCATACAAAATGCTGCTTTATTGTTAATTCATAAATATGACTTCATGTCTATGGAGTGAGATGCAGTATTTTGAAAAGGCCAACTAGAAAAAACAGCAGCAGGATATTCAAAAGCAGATATGCACCATTCTTGACATTAATCAAAGTCATAAGACCAACCAACTTGACATCAGCTCAAGATTTTCATATGATATTGTGCAGATATAAGCAACATGAATCAAGTAAGTGAACTAGACCACTCTACTCTCTAGTTCTCCGACAATCTTCACCACTGTAAACCCATATCTACAACTTCTTAGAGAAATAGATTCAAAAAAGGAAAGAAAAAAAATCCAGTGAGGTGAGAAAATAACTGTCTACCATGTTTGTAAAATTAAATAGACAGACCTGAACTTACATGGCAAACGATATTTTCTCAGAGAGGTACAAAGAAAATGGATAAAATTTCCCAGCAAGTAGGGGTAGAAATTCGTACAGGGATAAGGTGATATAAACGACAAAATCTGCTTAGGGCACACAACAAATTAGCATCATACCGGGGAGAAAGCACTAGGTGAACCATGATATCACAAGATTTGTTGCAAAATGACTATTTAGTTTTTCTACTTTTCAATCAGTCTACTCCAGAGTGTGTGTTTTCTTTTATAATTGCAACTCCAGTGCTGGTAAGATAGCAAAGGTGCACTAAAATTAAACAACTAATCAGTAAAAATTAAATTACCTAGGATTGTAACTTCTAGCAATGTATCTTCCGTGCTCAGCACTTATATGAATGATGTGACCATAAGGATCGTCAGAATTTTCTGAAATTCCAGCCCACCATCCAACCTAGTTTCCACAAAAACAGTTAACTGTAATCAAACTAATCCAATAAACAAAACAAGATACCACATCTAAAGCCAAATATGAACCGTGATAGCATCTTATAGTCTTTAAAATGAGTTCACTTCCACACTGTGATTCCTTATCTAAAAAAAAGGTACACTGATTACACAGGAGTTCACCAACTCCTTGTCCTGCATAGCTGCATAATATTCAAAAACTGTTCGCTAACTCACCAATCCAGTACCAGCATAATCACGTATAAGAGCTGCATCTCCATACTGCTCTTTCTCTACAAATTTCTGCACAAAAGAGTTACATAATTTATAGGTTCCTATAAAATGATAGTATAAATTTATACAACAAAATATAGGACACTGGAACTAAACGAAGACGCACAACTAATGAGAATTTGGTGCCCGTTAACAAAGACAATAAGTCCTACCTTCATACGTGACATCACTCTGCCAACAGTATCATTAGTAGAAGCTGCAGCAATTGCAATCTTAATTCTTGCTGCATCTGCATAGTCTTCTCTTGCAATTGCACTGGCCAACTCACACTGCCGAGAGAATACAGAATATTAGTAGCAAATTTTGGTAATTTATCAGTAAGACAATCTAGTAGCTTACGCAACATCAGTGCCCACAAATTTGTTTCGTGCCAATCAATAAACTCACTTATTCTTTAGCCAAAAGTTGACAATTTTCATCCATGAAATAATACTACAAAGTACAAACAAGCAAATAGCACTTTTCAATCAGCTAATAATTCTGCTTGTATGGCAATCAGCTAACGAACCGATATTTAGAAGCTTCCTTCCACATTTATCATATCACAGCTCTAACACATAAAACAAAAAGGAGGAAAGAATAATGGCAGACAATCTTTAGTCACCCAAACAATCACTTTACGACGAATATACGCCCGAACAGCTGATTTGTACAAAGGCCTAAGCACCTTCAAAATAGAAGCAAGGCGTTCCTGCTCATCAACCTCCACGAAATGCTTCTTCCATCTTTCCCAATCCCATTCCTCCTCCTCCTCTTCCACCTTCTTCGGCACAACCTCGCTCGCCTTCGTTCCCCGATCCCTAAAAGACCTCCAGTAACCATCTAACCGTTTGAGCGCATTCCTAACCGTCTCCTGGATATTAAATTCCCAGCGCCTAGATCCCTCTGCGTACGAATTTGAGTCCCCCTCGGAGCCGCTGCTCCCGACGCCACATCGGCAGTACAAACCGGAATCCGAACCCCTATAGAGCGAAATTCCCGAGTGAGACGAGGAGCTTCTCCTGAAATTGGTGGACAAGAACCTGGGATTGGTGAAGCTGAGCGGTTCCATGCGCGAGGATGTAAGCGTGGTTGAACTGATAGACGCCATTGTCGAATCCTTCACTCTCGAGCAACAGGAAATATTCAGATTCTCGGATATCAATCAGTAGCAGTAGCAGTAGCAGTAGCAGGATGATTAAATAAACAAATTGAGAGAAAACCTGAAAATGAATATTCTGTCAATTTATATAAATGGAAACCGGAGCCCGGAGGAGAAACACTGAAAGATAAGGAAGATTTTTCTTTTGGTACGGACGTGGCATTCCGTAGCCGCGTTAGGCAAATTTCTTGGCAGTTTATTTTTTGGTTGCACTATTATTTTTTTTATTATTTATTTCATTTTACTGTGGCTATGGTGGATTTGAAATTTCATCTCACATTTTTTTTATAGGTAAAAAGCCACACGCAACCATTCACATGATTGTGCTCGATGAAACCATTTCACATGAAGAAGCGTTGCAGTATTCACTGTATAATACACATGCCAGCAACAATAATCTTTCAGTTTCTGTGCATTCTGCGGCTAAGTAGATACATTATTGCGCAAGGGATCAGAAATGACTTGGGGTTCAAAGTCTTGCTTCAGATAACGAGCAAGCAGATCTGCGTACATTTCATAACGTGCGGTCATGCGAAATCCCCACTTGTCCTTGAGTTGTCTGCACAGGTTGAGATCCATGTCCGATATCAGTAATCCATCCTTGTGACGGGATAGAGATGGAGTGCATGAAGAATCAGGGGATGAAATGTAGCTGGAGCCATAGAAATGTCCAAAATCAGCGTGCTGTGGCTTCCCGTCTCCTGAGGTGAAAGGATTCGAGAATGTTTCTGTGCCAACACGGTTGATGGAGCACACAAAGTAACTGTTTGCGATTGCTGCATTGCGTGCCTGAAATATTGTTCACTGTCAACTCGACGATGTAAATGACACTGAAGATATTAGAACTTGAATGTACGTACGAAGCACCATGTCATTAAACTCTACAAGCAGAAAACTGATTGATGAATGGAAAGCTGACTGCAACTCCGGAGAGGGATTATGAATGGATTCGGTGCGTAATGCGTATATGAAGTTTAATGACAAGGTAATATAACATGATCTTGCTACAGGAATTTAAAATTTTAGGTACTTGAACTTTTTTGGTGATAGATAATACTGAGCTCATAACTAGTTCCTCTTCTAGTATCTTGCAGAAAA
>JAOWBN010139596.1:0-18894 GCA_028565015.1 Pinguicula moranensis
GATCAAGTGACAATTTAGCCGATTTATTTACGAAGTTGTTACATAAAACTATATTTAAACAAATTGTATTTGGTATTAGTATGAGACGTCTCAACTTCTGAAACATAAACTTGAGGAGGAGAAACAATGCGAAGTTGTAGTCTTTTTTAATTTGCTTAGGATTTTTTCCACATGGTTTTTCCTAAGCAAGGTTTTAACGAATCACTATAAGCACTCACGATATGTATATCTTTAAAACCAGATAGCGCGAGGGTTTTGAGCAACTCGCAGCCAATACGACCAGCTCCCACCATAAGCACTTTAGCGCCCCTACATCATAAAGCTTCATTTTAGTTCAACATCAACTACGTCAACTACTTAAGACTGGGTAACACAAATAAAAGGGTACCTTGATTGCAGTTAGATTTTCTTCAGAGCCCATTGTAGATACAGAATTAAAGCAAATCAGCGGTTGAAAAACAGTAATTGATGCCGAATCAAGTGCAGATATGGCAAATAGTAGCAGAAAAGGTGATGTAGTTGTTCATGAGTAATCGCAATAGTCACGGAATTGAAAGAGCGAGGGAAGCTTAGGGTGCAATTTTGGGGAAACTTCTTCGAAGGGCGCCAAAAGAAAATGTGAAACGGGCTTGCACCTTTTCACTTTATTTATTTACTGTGATATACATTTAAATGAGGGAGACGGAAAAAGCAGATGAGGTATTTATTAGACTTCAATAGTTAGAAAGATTATGGGTAAAAAATTATAAAGATTAAAGGTAGAAAAGTTAAATTCAGCCTATTGGAAAATAATAAATAAATGTATGTGTATCTAAAAATAAATAAATGGTATTTTCTCTAATAGCGTTTTTTACAACTTAAAAAAATAAACAAACAAACAATAACTTATATTTATTAAGTTTTTTCTTATTACAAATTTTAAAGTAATGGCGTAGTTGTTAAATCCAGCTCTAAGCTGCGTGCATCATAACATCCTAAACTAGGATCATATAAATAACGATTATTCTTTTGGCTAATTTTTTATTAGACTTCAATAGTTTTATGTACAAGGGAGGCACATAAAACTTAATAATGATTGGAACTTTCAACTTTCTTGGGGTAGTGATGTTGGCAAGCTTGAATTCAAGCTCGGTTAAGGAGAATTTGGCTATAAGAATCCATGTTTTCTATTATGAAAAGCTTATGTTTGATACATGTGATCATTTTTATAGACTAAATGTGCACATAGGTAATCTAGTCTAAATTGTCTTGTAGGTTTGTCGGATCTTCTTGCAGGTTTGCTTAATTTGTTGCCATATTTTCTCTTAGCCGTAGGTTGCCGCCATATTAGAGTTCTGTGCAAGGGAAGTCATAGACTGAGAAGTGAAAACTGAAAGACATAGTATGAGTAGTCGGCAGAACATAGTGAGCGGGGACCGCCATTTACTAATACTTATGGCCAAGAATAGCCGTTGGAGTCTCTTTAGGGAACATCTTGTCCTGTCCAAGTCTTTGTGGTCAACAATAGCTGATGGAGTCTCTTGGTCAATACCCTCACCCTATCCACCCTTGTAAGTTGGGTACGTGATTGAAGACCACGTGAAACTTGTATCAAAAGAACAATAAATAAAAATAAGACATAAAACGGAAAAGAAAATGACTTCTCCGCCGGTGAGATGCCGCCATCAAGGGACAGTATAGGCTAACCGACGAGGAAACTAACTAAATAACTAAAGAAAAAATGGCCTCTCTACCGGTGCCATTTGACAACCTCCGGGTAAGGAAAGCAACAAAAGACCATACCCATCACCTTCTTGGTGGTAGAAGCCCCCTTTTCCTACAACATAATCCTCAGGCGGTTGAGCTTGTTCCAACTTCGAGCCGTCGTATATAATTATCACATGGTGATAAAATTTCCAATGGACCACGGGGTAGGATTAATCCGAGCCAACATAAGAGTTGCCAGCATCTGCTATGCCACCTCCATCGCCCAAAGACGACCATGTGAGAAAACGCAGCAGGAAAAACCCCTTAAAATCCGGAGAACCCTTCAGATCTTGGAACCTGAGAACGTCACCCCCAGGCTTCAAAGAAATCTCCCTACAAGGAAATAACTTAGAACAGATTGTTCGCATAGGACAGAAATATATCCCGATCTCGAAACGACCTTAATCTGATGTCTCCAAAACTACATCGATGTGTTTGATTGGAGTCCCTCCGATTTTCCTGGCATCAACACTAGTGTCATGGTCCACAGGTTAAATGTTGCCCCAGGAACAAAGCCTATACAAGAAAAGAAATGAAACTTTGGGGTTGAGAAAAACAAAATTATTGAAGAGGAGGTGCAAAAACTTCTAAAAATAGGATATGACGAGAAAGTTTGCTATGTTGACTGGCTCTCTAACGTGGTGGTTGTCCCAAAATCCAAAAACATGTGGAGGTTATGCGTGGAGTTCACTGATTTGAACAAACATTGTACCAAGGATTCTTAACCACTTCCACCCATCGACCAAATTATCGACTCCACTGCAGGTTGCGAATTACTTAGCATGATGGACACATTTTAAGGCTACCAGATATTCATTGCCACAGAGGACAAACTTAAAATCACTTTATCACTAAAAGTAGGGTATATTGCTACTGAGTAATGCCCTTCGGGCTCAAGAACGTCGGGGCCACCTATCAAAGAACGTCGGTTATACCAGAGACGTCTATGTGGACAATTGCATGTAAAAAACAAGAAAACAAAAGACCACATAGCCCATCTAACGGAGGCCTTCGAGATTATGCATCGGTACCAGTTGAAAATCAACCCCTCCAAATGCACCTTTGGGGTTAGGAGTGGGACGTTCCTAGATTACATTATATCGGAAAAGCTATTGAGGCCAACCCAGATAAAATCATAGCCCTACAAAACCTGACACCCCCGCGGTCCCTCAAAGAAGTACAATCCCTAGCAAAAAAAATGGCCTCACTTGGGCGTTTTATCTCACAGCGAAAAAGGATTACCTTTCTTCAAGGCAATCCGGAGGGGAAAGAACTTCAAATTGAATGGAGAATGTAGTCAGGCTTTCCATAAGCTGAAGGCTTACTAGAAATCCTCACAAATTCTGGTAGCACCACGACTGTCGGAGACCCTATTAATCTACCTATCCGTAGCCAAAGAGGCAGTAAGCGTCGTAATCACCCGGGAAGATGACCGTTCACACAAGCCTATATACTGTGTGAGTAAAATGCTACATGGATCCGAGATAGGATACTTAGAGATCGAAAAACTTACCCTAGCATTGGTTACAACAGCCAAATGCCTCCGCCCATATTTTTAATCTCACCCTGTCATTGTAGTCACTAACCAACCTACGAAACAAATCTTATCCCAAATCAGACAATTTAGGTCGCATGGTGAAATGGACGATTGAACTTAGCGAGTATGACATCTCATACGAATCCCGAAGCTCCCAAAAGGTCCAGGTCCTCGTGGATTTTGTTGCCGAAACCACCCGAACCTCCGCCACAGAAAGTCCATGGACATTCCATGTGGACGGATCCGTTACTCCTTAACGAAGGAGAGCCGAAGTTGTGCTAAGCGGAGAAAATGGGCAAACCCATAGGGTCGCTGCACTCCTCAAATTCCCCACCACCAATAACATCACAGAATATGAAGTTCTCCTCCTTGGCCTCGCAATAGCTGCCCAACTGGGGATTCAGCATCTCTCTCCACACAATGACTCCCGGTTAATCTACGAACAATATGCAGGGACATTCAAGGCCTACGAGGACAAGATGATTCAAGACCTGCATAAACTCAAAAGCTTGGCTAGAGGCTTTACCCACTTTGAACTCTGCAAGATCCCCCGCATGGAAAACACCAACGCCGATGCCCTCTCAAAATTCACCTCTCACCTAGAAAAAAAACAGATGAACTTCTAGTTTAAGTGTTGCTACGGAAAGAGCCAGCCATTAAAGAAGCACCTCGCTCTCAAGAAGCTACCATCCTAACACTTGAGGTATCTTATTGGATTACCCCTGGTCAAATACCTAAAAGAAGGGGAATTACCACCAGACATGATGGAGTCGCGACAAATCAAACACTGAGTACCTAGAATTACCATTGTAGACAAGGAATTGTATAAATGGAGTTTTGAAGGACCTCTCCTCCGCTATATCGCCCCAACGCAAACACATCTCATGATAGAAGAGCAACATGAGGGAGAAGGGGGTAGCCACATCGGATGCAGATCATTAATAAGGAAGATCAAACTTCACCGATTTTTCTGGCCGACCATGCTTCGAGATACCCTCGAATACGTATGCAAATGCAATGAATGCCAAAGGAACAAAAACTGACTGTCACACCCAACAACCCCCATGTCCAGAGTGCCCATTACATGTCCCTTTGACACATGGGGGATAAACATCATTGGACCACTCTCCCCCGCTCCGGGACAGAGATGATTCATCATTATAGCTGTGGAATACTTCACCAAATGGTAGGAGCCAAAGTTGTTGCCAAAATCACGGAAAGAGAGATAATTCATTTTCATTGGAAAAATATCATTTGTCAGTTTGGGGCTCCCCGAATCATGATCTCCAATAATGGGAGACAATTTTGAGGAGCGAAAGTAATCGAGTGGTGTAAAACCTTACAAGTACAACACCATTTCACATCGGCATACCACCCTCAATCTAACAGACAGGTGGAAGCCCTTAAGCGAGTCATCCAGCTCGGATTGAAGAAACAATTAGAGGTACACAAAGGCAACTAGGCAGATGAGCTACACGGAGTTTTATGATCGTACCGCACCATGACAACAAACACAACAGGAAGTACCCCCTTAGTCCTAACTTACGGTTCTGAGTTTGTCTCCACTGCAGATATAAGTTTGGAGCATACCGAGTTGTTTCATTCAATTGCCAAAAAAATAAGGAGAATCACCACATCGACCTTGAACTCCTAGAAGAAGTCAGGAAGGCGACACGAGAAAGGCTAACCTCGCACAAAACCACTACAGAAAACAACACGCTCGACGCATCCCTAGAGCAATCACAGATAGACTTCGATAAGGAGATCTGGTCCTGAAAAAAGTTAAAGCCCCCAAAGATCAAAGAAAATTTCAACCAACGTGGGAAAGACCTTACCGGATTCTCTACCGATTCCCATAGGGAGCCTTCCGGTTAGCTACTCTGGAAGGAAAACCTCTCCCCCTCCCATGGAATCAAGAGAGCCTCAAGAAGTTCTATACGAACCAAGGCTTGTCATTAAAAAAAACTCAAAAAATAGATGTTCGTGCAACTATGTCGATACAGTCTCCAAATAGACGTTCACGCTATAATGCCGATATCGTCACAAAATAAACGTTCACATAGCTATGCCGATACAGTCGCCAGATAGACGTTCAAGCAGTTATGTCGATACCATCACCAAATAGACGTCTGCGCACTCAGAACGATACAGTCATCAAACAAATGTTCGCACCATTGTGACGATAAAAAATAAAGTGAAAAGCCAACTGAGCCAAACACAGGCTGGGTCTTAGGCTAAAATGGACCTTAGCCCACAAGGACGCTAAGATCGCAAGCGTTCCATCCACCTTCACCCTAAAGGGGTTGCTGTCTAAACACGTCAAGCAAAACCTAGCCCTCACGGCCGGCAACCATCAAACACCTACCCCACGAGAACAAGAATGGGGTAGTCTAACCCATGGTGGAAGGATAGACCCAACTGCTGGCCAATACCCCTGCTCCAAAATTACATCCAAAAGAACGGAGACAATCCTGCAAGCAAAACACTCCAAGAGAAAAATATCCCCGACAGAGGCAACAAAAAGAAAATAAGGACAACCAAAGTTGCAAACGGAAATACAAAGTCATTAACTTCAAACATCAATGAAAGCAGGAACACTAGTATGCGCCACCAAAGATAAAACCTAGATATACAAAAACTCTCAGGAGCACTATGCCGAAGGAAACTATAATTACATCAGAAAAGAAAATTCGGCAGCTACAAGGGAACTGTTCTGAAACAATTCCATAAGATTGCAAATGAGCACAGCATCCGTTGTGCGAGTGGCCACTACACGACGTAAGGAGGCCGAGCCCAAGAAATGCCTCAGCAGAGCCTCGTCATGTGATAGCAACCAGGGTTGCGTTGGAGACATGAGATCTCCCCACTGATGAGCCATCTCCGCACCAAAACGAGCCTCTAACTGATCAAGTTGCTCCAACAGAACTTGATTAGAATTCTCCAAATGAAACACCTGGGCTGCCATCGCCTCCATCCGAGCTAAAGAACGAGTCATTTTCCCCTGAATCACGGTCAATAGGTGGAGAGTGGTTGCATGCCCTGCCCAAGATGCTTACTGCTCGGCATGGATGTTGTCAGCCCACACTAACACCTCTTGTTTACAATATTCCCATAGAAAATTGTAATCATCCTCGCGCGTACCTACATGCACCCACTTATACCCGTGCTTCACAAACATCGGATCGCCTGAGATCTCTCTCAACCATCCTAGGGTCACTATCAGGTTAGAGGGAAATCCGTCCACCATCACTTGAAAATTATCATACAAAAAGGGGTGCGTGCCCGCAAAAGAAGCATCATAAATCAAAGAACTACCTAATGGAAAAGGAGGAATATCGACCATGAAGACTCACAGTAAGGAAGGGATGCCAAAGAAATCAAAGAAAAAACAATTCCACAATAGAAAAGATCCATGCCGCAATAGGAATTGCTTGAAGCTAAGAAACAAATTAGATGAAAAACAAATTCAACAAGAAGGACTTACCCTAACCTTCCATCTTTCCTGGTTAGCCGAATGGAGAGAGAGCTAACAGACAAATAAAGGTGAAGAGGGAATGTCTCTGGTGACTAAGAAATATAATAATTCAGTTGCGTGCAAGGCGGAGAGTCCACTGACATTTGTGCCACTTGGAGAGACAAAGAAGGCGGCGAAAGAGGTGGTTGGATTCGTTCTGCAAAACCCAATTCACACGATTGTTGGATTTCTTTTGGTAAAAAGAAAACCCAACTCTCTCGGGGAGAAAAGGTGATATGGCATCACAGGACAAAAGCCGAGTCCAACAAGCAACAACCATAGCAAAACTCGTCCCACATGTCCAAATACCCGTCCCAACTAAAGAAATTAGGAAGACAAGATCAAATTGGTCACATGAGAGTGATGTGTCAATCCCTGGATGCATCCCCCATCAAAAGTGGACAAGTGTCCGACAAAACCTATATAAAAAGAGGACTTAGAGAATGAAGTGGGGGAGATGGGAGGAATCAAAAGCAAAACTTGTAAGGAAAAATCATAACAGAAAAAGATGGAAGGAATTAAGTAGAAAGAATTCTTTTGGAAATTTACGAGAAATACGGATAATAAGCAATATTTGATCAAGGAAGAATTTGGCCACTAAAATAATGGCCCCCTGACCTCGAATATTACTTATTTTCCCAAAAAGCTCGATTTTGTAACTTGACGAAGAGGGGCCGTGACCCCCAGCGCTCAATTTCCTCAGTTTTACATGAATTGTCATCTTTTCCTATTTTCAAGTTACTCTTTGTAATTAGTTAACAACTTTATTAAAATAATACACCTATTGGGTCGCAAACCGACCCAGATTGGCACAGTCTATGGTAACTCAGCCCATTAATCCGACCCATCTATTTGTCCACCTCTACCGCTCTACATGTAGGAGAGATAAGGCAAATATTAAGGGGAGCAAAGGGATGGTTTATACGCGCTATGTGTATGTGTGAAAGTTGTTCATTTAGGGTCCGTTTGATATCTTGCTATAAGCCGAACAAAGCCGGTTTACTTGGTGTTAGCCATTGTTTGGTACCATTACAGACATTATCCCATGCCCACCGGATAAAGGCTCGGGCAGGATTAACGGACTGACAACTCCAATTTTTCAAACCCGCTATGATGGAGGGTTTGCGTTGTCCGACTTTTAGCCCATATGGTAAACTTACCATTTTGCCCTTACTCTTCATCAAATTTACGAGATAATCACCTATAAATACCTAAATCCAAACATTATTTTTCATTTCCATCTCCTTCTTCGCGACGCAGGATCTGGTCACAACATCACAATCTTGATCTTCGAGCCTTTTTCATTGACGAGAATTTCTACTTGAGCTTTCTAGCCAATTTTGGGTTGTTCAAAGGTTTGCTTAAGCTTGACCAGAGAGAGGTCTTGGCTTGAAGAATGACTTCTATTTTCTTGGCAGGTGGTTTGGAAGATTGAAGGGTGCATTTCAAAGATAGATGAGAGGTTCTTGATTTGAGTAGAGTTCTTTCAGGTCCAATAGAGATTAGCTTCTGTAAGGAATTCTGCTTTTGTTGTTTAATAAAATGTAACAAGGAATTAACAAAATCTTCACGAGGCGACGATGCGGCGCATTGGACGGTGGAATCTTCATCGCAATTTTTGTAGCAACGGAGAAGACGAAATGAAGGTTTCAAGCAGAAGATAAGATGAAATGAGGGTTCGTCCGAAAATCTCTATTTTTATACTTGATTTGTGAGGGTATTTTGAAAGAAATCCGCCGTCTCAGACTATGATACCAAGCAAACGATTTATATAAGTAATTGTCTTATGTGTGCACTACCAAACAATGGATAAAATCACAAAATCGGCGATAACCAAAAGTTATTTGCGACCTACCTCATATATTTTACTCATGTTAAAATTGACATGACGAAGCAGGATGGAGTTCTATGCCCCGTAATCCGCATAGCTGATTGGCAACAGAATGCGAGAGAGACAATGTTTTAGATAGCAAATCAATATGTTGGCATTGATTTCAAAACAAAAAGGATTATTGGCATTGATTGTTGTCATGTTTGTATAGCACGTTTAATTTAATTGTAAAATATCAATAAAGTGAGTCACCCAACAATCCCCTCTCATGTTTTTTTAGAATCATACACATATATTTAAAAATATTAGTCTTTCTTACTCTAAATTTATATTTAATCCCCTCACATAAATTATCACTTGAGTTCAAGTAATAGAGTAATTGTCTAGATTCACATTTAGTAGCGGAATTTGCCATTCTTCAATGTACAATCACTCACTCTATTATTTAATCTTAAATCATGTATAGTAGTTATTTAAGCAATTTTAAGTAATACCAGGGTTTAAATCACTTTTATTTTTTGGTAAATAAGTATGAATTAATTAAATCAGGAAAACAGAAACACGAGAAGGTCATGATTGCTCCAACTCCGAGAGCTAATCATCCCAAAATAAAATAAAATCCAGTACATCATGGAGGAAAAAAAGTGCGATGCAGAGTCTCGGATGTCTTATCCAGTCAGCTAATGATATCACCATTGGGACCTTCTCAAATGCCTTGTGCCAATGCCATGTTTGCATCTGTATTCTTTCCAGTATCGCCATATGATCAAAAGCTTTGTTCCTGAATCTTCCAAAAACACCACCTTGTACAAAGCCATATTGATTTCGATAGCTCTCGGGCCAATCTGTGAGGTATAAGATCCATGTGTGCCCAAAAGTGAGATAAGGGCTGATTATGACCCACGTATTCAAGCGCAAACCAGCTGTAGATTGATGACCAGATAGAATAAGATATATCATAGGACCAGAATAGGTGAGAGACACCTTCTGCTTCAGATTTACAGAAGTCACATAAACATTCCTGTTCAGTCAGTGTGATTCCTCTTAGCAATAAGTTAGCTATTGTAGGAATCTTGAATTGAAGAACTTTGTAGCAAAAGGTTGTGACCTTCAACGGTGTTCTTTTACCCCATATGTGTGCTATTTCAGGAGACGCTTGTTGTCTCCTTGTATTCTCCATGTATAATGCAACGTATCCACTTCTAACCGAATAAGACCCAGTCGGGCAGTCTAGCCAATGCCAAGAATCCGAGCCATCGGTCGAGACTGCTTCGATCAGTTCACTCTCCATGTTTCTCACAATAGGTAATTCACGTCTACTAAGGGAACTGTGCCAAGACAAATTGAGGCGACGCCGGCCATCATCAAAAATCCATTTATCAGCAACTGATATTCTTTTGTCTGCTGCCTTCAGGTATAGGCGGCGATCACGGCTTGACAGTTTACCATTTCCAATCCAGTCATCTTCCCAAAATCTCGTATTTGCCCCATCACCCATCACCTTTTGTATTCTTTCCACAAACCATGACGCTTTGCATATTATTTTTCTCAAGTCCTTCCACCATTGTGTGCCTAGACGTGCTTCAGGAAGATCACCCTAGTCATCACTTGGGTGTCGTGTTCTGAAATATTTTGCCACAATCACCTCACGCCAATCTCCAAATTCAACCGTTTTGAGGAGCCAACCCCACTTGGCTAGCAATGCTAAATTAAATAACCCAAGATGAAGAAAACCCAAGCCTTCCTCTTCTTTGCTACGGCACAAATTATCCCAGCTTATCCAAGCAATCGAGTTGTTACCAGACGGCCGAGTTTTCCATAAGAAGTTAGGGCATATGCAATTCATTTCATAGCTTGTGGTGCCTTATACATCGAGAAGTAGTATAAATCACTTTCAGTCCTTATTATTATTTTTTTGTTAATTTATATTTATATTTATTTCATTTACTTATTTTAATTTGACTTCTATTTCACTTTATATTTTTAATCTCAATTTAATATTATTCAGTTTTTGCTTGAGGTACAGGTGCGGTACAGGATGATATCTATCAGGAAAACATCACCTATATTGGATTCACTGCCGAGTGCAACCAGTCATGCTCTACTATCTGCCGATCCTCCGAGCTGATACTCAGTCTCTGAGAGCTCAGTTTTTATGTTGCTTCTTGATGCAGTAAGGTTACACATACACATGATGATTATTGTTGGTTCATGTGTTGGGGGATCGGAGCCGTGACCTCACATACAGGAATTTTGGCTAGCCTTGATGATATCATGGAGCAAGGAGTTCGCCATCCTACACAACGGGTATGGTCACGGAGGACTGTTTTAGACGTTTTCCTTGTCTGGAGCATGTACTTTCCAACTCTTGTAAATATTTGTATATATAAAAATTTGGCATTTCAAAAAAAAAATATATTATTCAGTTTTTATTTTCATGTTTTTAATATTATTTTAACTTTCTATTATTTTTTTATTTAAAAATTTAAAAAGAACTACTATTGTATACAAATATAGTTTATACTTTATTTTAGAATTTTACCTTATTCAAGAAGTATTTGCATTTTTTTATATTTTATTTTAATACATTGTAAATTTGTAATGTAACGTGTTAAAATGAGAAGTTGAAAAGTAAATTTAAGAATAAATAGGTAAAAGATTGTGGAACTTTGCTACGGATTTAAATAGAAGATAATCAATCTCAATTTTATATGGAGGCAAGGAATTATGATGAATTGATCTAATTCAAACATCTCTTGCTAAAATGCTTATATGGAGGAAAGGGTAAAATTGAAATTTAGAAATGGCTGATACATTTCTGACTCCTGTCTTCCTCACTTGTTGGTAGGCTCACTGCTTCGAACCAACACTCTCACCGAGAAAACTCACCCTTTTTGCTCCTGAAATCCTCTAAAAAAGGTGTATCAAGGGCTTCTCATATTTTTTTCGCTTCAGCAGCCAGTAAATGTAAGCTATTAACAACCTTCAATGTGATACAGTCCATTTTTCGTTGAGCTTGTTTGATTTTCTTTTTCTCTCGGTTGATTCGTTGGGAGACTATGTCTTTCAATTAAAGGTGGCACGTTGGTTGGCCCAGCCCGGCCCGACCTGCCTCTAACCGCCGAGTCGCAGTTCTGGGTTTTCCATAATCGCTCCCAAACACCGGCCCCAGTTTAACTGGCCCGACCCTCAGGTTTGCGGTTGACCTTCTGGTTTTGAACCTCCGGTTCTGGCCCGGTTCCGACTCGATTGAACATCCAGATCGTGTTTATATTTTTATATTTTGTTATTTTTTTAAAAAACAATGGTTACTTAAAATGTTTTATTGTATAAATTTTTAAGTTTATAAGTTATATAAAATTATAAATTATAATTATATAAAAATTTATAATCTAGGTTATATAAATTTTATAAAATAGAATAAAATTTATAACTTATATAACATTCATAAGTTATATAAATTTATAAGTTAAAAAAAAATTTATAACTTATATAAAGTTTATAAATTATATAAAGTTATATAAGTTTATAAGTTATATAAAGTTTATAAGTTATATAAGTTTATATAAATTTATAAGATATAAATTATATAAAGTTTATAAATTATATAAAGTTATATAAGTTATATAAATTATATAAAGTTATATAAGTTATATAAATTATATAAAGTTTATAAATTTTATAAGTCATATAAATTTTATAAGTTTTTTTTTTTTTTTTTTTTAGATAACCATGGGTATCCGACTACAGGGTAACCGACTAATCCCATGGGGTTCATGCACGGCGCCCACAACACATGAACCGGGCCAACCGCGGGCGGATCAAATCTCACCCGTGGGACGTGGCCCTGCCGCATTGTCTCAACGGTGCGTTTCCACAGGCCGGATAGGCGGATCTAATCTCACCAGGAACCGTTGCCTGCGGGATTCGAACACAAGACCTCTAGGCAAGCCCTGATGGTCTCGGTCTTCACCGCTGGGATAACCCGTCAGGGGTTAATAATTATATATACTTTATGTACTTATAAACTTAAAAAATTTATAAACTTTGTATAAATTATAAACTTATAAACTTGTATAAGAATTTTATAAAAGTTATTTACTTATAAAATTTATAAACTTTATATAAATCTTAAAAAAATATAAAATTTAAAAACTTATAACTTATAAATTTATATAACTTATAAAATTTAATGAAAAAGTGGCAATATTTCATCTGTAATTGTAGTGATAATCAATCAAAAAATCTTTGAAAACATAATAAAAACCTGTACCCAATTTTTTTTTGGGTTATAACCGAAAATCGAACCAAAATTTCCGGTTATGATGTTTCTTAACCAAAGCTGAACCAAATAACCAAATAACCGAACTTTGTCTTTGCCATGTAAATGATTAAATTTTTAATTTTGACGGTCAACTTTATTAGTAGGCCCTGTACAAACTTTTATTCTAAGTAGAGATGTGCATTCAGACCAACGGGTAGGCTGTACCCACGATCCATCTGGCCCAAGTCCAGGTTGGACTCAACTCAAAATATGGAACCGTAGGCCGGGCGCGGGTTGAGCCAAAGGTCTAGACCCGACCTGGCTACTTGGGATCTTGTAATAAAGTCATTTTTTTGTGACATTTACACCCTTCAAGACTTGAGCTCAAGGCCTTCAGCTTTAAAACCCGAGACTCTAGTTTGTGGTTGATTATTTTTGTAGCATGGTATAAAGAGAAGTAATAAGTTGAAAAGAAAGATGTGACCGAGTTAATGAACAAACCTTACCTCCAGAGTTTTCTGTTTTCCCTATTACAAAGTATTTTTCTGAATCTATCGAATAAAAGGCTGGCACGTACTTCCACTTGGGATTTGCCCCTATAGGAATTCTGAGATACATGAAAAAAATCTTACAAATGCCACAATTCAAATCATGTTGTGAAATAATTAAACAAATGATTACAACATAACAAAATGAAAAGAACAATTAAGGTTCATGAGCTATGTAAGCTTTTTATCTCAAGTTATTTTCTCAACCTTTTTTTTTCTTTCTAATCTCATACAAACATATTTATACAAAAACATGAGCTATTATTCATGCCATCAATTCTATTATTCATGTTGAATTTTACTTCATGTCATCACCTCAACTATTTGTGGTTCAAATATGGATATTCATTTAATAATTCCATAATACTCCCCCTTGAACAACTATTTTAACACGCCACATTAAAACCTTACTAGGAAAAAATCCTATGGAAAAAAAATCATAGTGAAAGAAAAAGAGTACTAGATTTTATCATCTCCCTCTATTATACACATCTTTGAGCTTCCTTATTCGATTCTTTTGACCAACTTTTCAAAAGTTGCAGTAGGTAGTGCTTTGGTGAACAAATCTGCCAGATTGTCACTTCATCAAATTTACTGGATATTGATATTACCCTTTTCTTGAAGGTCATGTTTAAGAAAAAATTTGGGTGATATATGCTTCGTTCTATCCCCTTTAATGAAGCCTTGTTTCAATTGAACAATGCAAGTTGTATTATCTTCATAAAGAATGGTTGGGATATCCTTCTTGGGTTATGGTCCTTAAACCAAATGTATTCACGACTTGCTTCATGAATTGCAAAGATTTTTGCATGGTTTGAGGAAGTAACGACTAATGTTACTTTAACAGAACGCCATGAAATAGTTGTACCTCCACAAGTTAGTAGATGACATGTTTGAGATCTATCTTTCTGTGGATCTGATAAATATCCAACATCAATGTAACCAATTAATTTTGGATTAGGTACACTGGGATAGTATAAACAATATTCATTATTCCTAGAAGATACCAAAAAATGTGTTTGATTCCATTCCAGTGTCTTCTAGTTGGAGAAGAACTATATCTTGCTAGTAAACTTACTGCAAATGATATATCAGGTCGTGTGTTATTAGCAAAATACATTAGTGCTTCAATTGCACTAAGATATGGTACTTTACGACCAAGAAGTTCTTCACCATCTTCATGGGGGCGGAATGGATCCTCTTTTACATCATATGATCTTACCACCATTGGTGTACTCAATGGATGCGCGTTATCCATCTAAAAATTTTTAAGCACCTTTTCCAAATAATTAGATTGATGCACAAAATTTCTTCGGTCAAGTGCTCAATTTGAAGACCTAAACATAATTTTGTTTTTCCAAGGTCTTTCATTTCAAATTCTTTCTTGAAACAAGCTGCTGCCTTTGATAACTCTTCAGGAGTTCCAATAATATTTAAGTCATCTACATAGACAACAATGATGACAAGTTATGATCCAGATCTCTTTATAAAAACAAATTGGCTGATTGGATCATTTTTATAGTCTGTCTTTAAACAAGTAAACCACATACGTCCAGATTGTTTCAGTCGATATGGAGATTTATTTAGTTTGATTGAGTAAATCTCTCAAAAATTAGAACTTTTTACTTCAAACACTTTAAACCATTCAAAGACTTTCAAATATATATCATTTTATAGCGAGCCATATAAATAAGTTGTCACTTCATCCATAAGTCGCATTTTCAAGCTTTCCATGAATTGCCTGACTTATCAAATAACGAAATGTGTTTGCATCTATCACAGGGGAATGAGTCTTTTCATAATCAATGTCTAGTCTCTGGGTAAAACCTTGCGCGACAAGTTTTGCTTTATATCGCACGACTTCATTTTCTCATTTCTTTTTCCCACCAATACCCATATATATCCGAGTGGTTTTATACCTTTTGATATATGGACTACTGATTAAAAAATTTCATGATTCTTTAAAGGACTTTGCTTTGAAGAAATTGCTCATTTCCATTTTGCCCAATCATGTTTACGCCTACATTCTTTCATAGATGTGGATTCAATATCACCAGTCTCTTTTATTATATTGCATGCATTATTATATACCAAAAAATCATCGATGTTTGTTTCATTTATATTCCACATTTTTCCGTTATGACATAATTTATGGAGATCTTTTCATTTATAAGTACTTCAATTTCTTAATTTATGTTGTTTGCCTCTTCAGGAGTATTACGGGTCTCTTCTAAAGATTTTATTTCCTTTTCTATACCACTATATATGTTTGCTCCTTTTCTTTTTAGATGATTTTTATCTTTGAAACCGATTAGTTTTCCACGCTTCATACGTGATTTAGACTCATTTGCTGTAGAAATTTGTCCTTCTTGGAAAATAAGTTTAACTGGAGCATTTGCAGCTTGTATATGAGACTTGGTTACCATTTTCAGGTTAGTAAACACATCTGTCAATTGATTTGCTAAATTTTGCAAATGAATAATATTTTGAACTTTAGGTTCACATTGTAGAGAACGAGGATCAAAATCTGATTGTGAAGATTCATGCCTGAATATTATCTTTTTTCAGCTGTTTATTTTCTCCATTTAATGTTGGAAAAATTGATTCATCAAAATTAAAATCAACAAATCTTGCTGTAAATGACAAGTTGATGGTTCTACATATTTAATTATCGAGAGAGATTCATATCCGACATATATTATAATCCTCCTTTGAGGACCCATCTTCGTGCGTTGTGGAGGAGTAATCGATACAAATACCGCACATCCAAATATTGTGAGATAGGAAATATTTGGTACTTGACCATAAACCATTTGCAGAGGGGAGAAATTTTTATAACTTGTTGGCCTGATATGAATAAGTGTTGCTGAATGCAAAATTCCATGTCCCCAAGTAGATACGGGGAGTTTAGAATGCATAACCATTGACCTAGCAATCAATTGAAGACGCTTAATAAATTATTCAGCCTAAACCATTTTGTGTATGAACATGTGCAACAGGATGTTCAATGGTTATTCCAATTGACATACAATAGTCATTGAATACTTGTGATGAAAATTCATTAGCATTATCTAGAAAAAAATTCTTTATAGGAAAATCAGTTAAATGAGCTTTCAAACGAATTATTTGCGCAAGTAATCTTGCAAAAGCTAAATTGCAAGTAGATAATAAGCACACATGCGACCATCTAGTTGATGTATCAATCTGAACCATAAAAGATCTAAATGACCCATATTGTAGGTGTATAGGCAGACCCACATATATCTCCCTGAATCGTTTCAAAAAATGTTGGGTTCTCATACCCAATTTTGTTTAATGAAAGCATTGTAATAAGTTTGCCTTGATAGCAACCAACACATAAAAATTCACTTGTTTGAAAAATCTTCTGATTTTTCATTGAATAACCACATGAATTTTTCATAATTTTTGCATCATAAATGATTCGGGATGTTCCAACCGGTCATGCCAAACTTTGAAAGTTTGAATAGTCTTTAGACTTTCAACAACATAAGTTTCAACCATTATTATTGTTTTATAATACAATCCAGATGACATTACAGGCAATCTTTTTAAGATGCTTTTGTTATTCAAAATAATTGATGTAATACATAAGTATTCTTAATCTTTTTCATTCACAGTATCAATATGATATCCATTTCGGCAAATATCTTTAAAACTCAAAAAAAATGTCAAGACTTAGTTGAGAATAAATCATCTTGTCCTTTGCGGTAGACAAATTTTCTTTATTGGAAAATCAGGGAAATGAGCTCACAAACGAATTGTTTGTGCAAGTAATGTTGCAAAAGATAAATTGCAACTACCAGATATTGTATTAACACACCCTTCTCTTATAAAATAGAAAGTAAAATATTTTTTATTGTCGAGTATGCGATGTATTGTTGCATTGTCTGCGAGACATGTATCTTCCTCATTTAATTTGGATAAATTTATAGTTACCTTCAATAAATAAGTAAAAGTAAGAAATAAAGTAACAAATATTACTTTATTAGAAATAAACTTATAATAAAGTAACAATTATATAATAAATAAAGCATAACACTGACAACTAAATAAAATACAAAATAAACCTTAGATATTTTTGACACTATTCATAGGATCGGGATGAACAAGAAAATCAGCAATTTCTAAATGTGTTACATCAAATTTTCCATGGAGGAAATCATCTTGAACAAAATTTATCTCTATTTTCGACATTGAATTTTGAACAAAATTTTTCTCCGCATTCTTCCCTTTAGATTTAGAACTTGATAAAGTTCTTACAAGCTGCTTTGGCGTACGGCAAGTACGAAACCAATGATTGTTCATCCAACATCAATGACAACACATTTTCTACATTCTTGTTGCCTTGAGATTCTTTGTTGCGACCTTGTATATTTTCCTTTTTCTCCAATTTCTGGTGGTTATTTGTATTATTGGAACTATCGCGGCGATTTCCCTGATTTTCATGTCCACGACCACGATGGGGACCTTGGTTAGATGTATTCGCATCCACTTTTGGTAATGGAGCATAACCATTGGGGCAAGATTGATGATTTTTCATCAGCAACTCGTTATTTTGTTCAGCCACAACAAGACACGAAATCAATTCGTAGTACTTCTTAAAATCTTTTTCACGGTATTGCTATTGCATAAAAATAGCAGTGGCATGAAAAGTAGAGAATGTTTTCTCTAGCACATCCTCATCAGCAATCTTTTCGCCACATAACTTCAGTGGAGAACTAATTTTGAACATTGCAGAATTGTATTCGCTTATAGATTTAAAATCTTGTAAGCGTAAATGCAACCAATCATAACGAGCTTTTGAAAGTATCATCATTTTCTGATGATCATACCTTTCTTTGAAATTTTTCCAAATCTGCAGGATCTTTTATATTGAGGTATTCTGCTTTGAGCCCTTATCAATATGGTTTCGAATAAATAGTCGGACTAGGAAAGAGGAAGACGATAGAGTTGAAGGATTTGCTTCTATCAAAGTGACGCAACAATTTAAATACTATTATTTACAATTTTTAATTTTAACAATAATTAAAAATATTTTATAGGCGGGACGGGACAGGGAGGGCTCGACTATGAACCCATGCCCTCCATACGGGATGTGTCAGTACCTTCCGAGCCAAGTGTGAAGCGTGCCAGGGCAGGGTGGGATGGGTGACTTTTTGAATCCCTAATAGCGCTATAAAGGAGCCAAAATTTTACGAAATGGCAGGCACATAAATTAGAAATGCGACATACGAGACTAAATTACAAATAACTATATGTTATCTTTAATTACCAAAAAAAAACTATATGTTATCTTTATTTTGGAAAGACATGTAGTTGTCACCAAGAACAATAGGGTGGGGTGGCCTTAGATAGGGTGAAATCTCAGAAATTTGAACCCTTAGTAGGATTACATTATTCCTTCATTTATTCGGCCTCTTACCCTCCAACTTT
>JAOWBN010139705.1:0-18890 GCA_028565015.1 Pinguicula moranensis
TTTGTGAGACATTGAGTTCTCCTAGTCTTTTATAAGACTTTCTCTTTCGACTTATCTATTACTTTGTTTCGAGTTTTAGTGGCGTCGAGTAAGACTTATCCTTTGGTTTTTGGTTGAGACAACAAGTTCTCCTCAGGGTTCTAATTGGTGGCGTCTTTATTTTGAAACACCCCAAACACGTAGGTTTGGTTCCCACCTCTTCTATAGGTGACAGGTCAAGTACTCGATAACGTTTTCAAATTTCGATCCTTCTTGAACCACCAATACTGGTATTGGGTTTAGTCACACTTGCTGCCTAGGTTCACAACATTTGGTATCAGAGCTCAGATTTGAGCACGTTGGGCTACCCTTAATGTTGTTGGTTTCTGCCTCTTTATAGCCGACGGGTCACCTTCTCTTGTGGTAGATTTTATCCTTTAAATTTCTTGTACTACCTTGCCGATTTTTTGAAGAAAAAAAGTGGAAATTTTGTTCAAGAGAAAAGCAAGGAGCGAAGGCTATTTGAAAAAAAATAGAATTTCGAGCCTACAAAAGTGTCGCCTCTATTGACAAAAAATAAGGAAGAAGAACGAAATTGCAAATCAGCAAGAGATCTCTTCTCTAGATAGGGATTGATTTTTCATTCTTAATACTTTTCTTCTTCAAGTCTACGTGTGTTCACTCCCCAAAGGCCAACCAACATAGATCAAGTTCCGGTTCTTGTGAACCGTTGCTAGATTTGGCCAATTTTGGATTGAGTCCTAAGAGAGTCGAATAAAGGACACAAGGAAACTCACGAGTGGAAAAAGGCTTTAGTGGCAAGATCATTAGAGTGAAAAGAGCCATTTGAGTGCATACACGAGAGTTGAGACAATTCTTGAGTGAAACACGTGAGCGAGTGTCGAGGAATTTTTTTTTCTAACTTTATTTCTTGCAGGTACATCATGTCTTCTAACAACTTCTTGTTCTCCAGAAAAATTGTGGGCGTGCAAGGCATAGAGGAGGAATATAATGAAAGGGAGAATCTATTTCACACTAGTCGCTTCGTCCATAACAAAGTGTGCAACGTGATAATTGATGGAGGGAGTTGCACTAACATTGCTAGCACATACATGGTGGAGAAATTGGCCTAGTGCATTACCCAGCACCCACAACCTTACAAGCTTCAAGGGCTAAATGACCATCGGAAAAATATGAAGATGGAGTGCTCTTTGATGTGGCTCCAATGGAGACATGCCATTTGTTGTTGGGAAAGCCATGGCAATACGATTTGAAGGCGACCCACGACTGCTATAGGATTCGGTATTCATTTACTCTTAATGGGAAGTCTATAACTCTTGTACCCCTATCCGCAAAACAGGTCCTGGAGGACCAAGTAAAATTGAGAAAAACAAGAGCATGAGAGAAAAAAGTTAGGAAAAACAAAAGAGAAAAAGAAACGTTGAAAGTGAAAAGTTGAAAGAAAAAGAAAAGGAGGCCGAGAAAGAAAATTAAGAAAATGCTAAAAAAAAAGCAAAGAGAGAAAAGAAAAGAGAGAAGCAAAAAGAAGTGAGGGAAGTGAGGTTCAAGAAATCATTTTCTCTCCTAACCATCTCGTTGGATCTTGGCCGAGAAAATTTGTTTATCTTTTGTAGGACTCGCTGGATGTTTTACCCGAGGAACTCACTTTATAATGTACTCCAAGGCAAAGAAAAGATCCATCCATGGACTTCAACATTGGGGCACCGTTGATCAGACCGGCAATGCCGAGGAGCCATCTTAGGGTAACCAAGGCCCTTCAAGGGGAGTTGAACAATTCAGGGACCAAGTGGTGCAACCACGAGCATATGAATTCGAGTGTAAGTCAAGGTAAGGCAAACATCGTCAGTGATGCACTTGCCCGAAGGTATATCTCCATTACGTTGTTACATATGAATTTGCTTGACCTTGATTATTTTCGAGATGGGTATGCTCAAGGGTTTGATTATGGAAGTATACTCGTTGCATGTGGAAATACGATATGGGATGAATTTGCTAGGCATAGTATCTTATCAAAAACATTGCACATGCCAATGCATTCTTTACGTATAGCCAATATTAGGAAAGGTCATGTTCATGCATATATGAAATTCATGCACTCATTAAAATTCATCCAATGGAAACTAAAAGCCACGTTCATATACAAGTGTAAATCTGGACATCGCGCTCGACATGGAAACTTTGTGAAAATGACACTCAATGCATGGAACCTTATAATTGTGGCACGGAAAAGTGGGAATCATCATGGAATTCCACATGGACACAATTTCATTAATTGCATGAAAATGAAAGAGTGGAAATCATCTATGGTCAAAATACATATGCTGAATGTTGACGACCACAGTTATGCAACCTCATGCATGTGTATTTTTCAACTTTCATGTTCCATTTTGCAATTTACTTCAAAAGCATTTTGGAGTCACGCTAACCCATATGTTAGCATGTTGCCAAAAAGAATAATATTTGTTTTACTGCATAGGTCAACCAAAGGGATACCCCACTTGCTGCACAACCGAGGGCTCGAGTTGCACACTAGTGTCAAGGAGACGACTTTCTACCCAAGACAGCCCGCTCGGATTAAGGAATCAATAGAGAATGAAGAACAAGGGTACAAACAAGGTAATAACAAACATGGTAAGCAAAGGTACACTCAACCCTTTTCTTATTACATGCAAATGCGAGGCAAGATACATTTCAAAGACATGCACTCACCTGATCTTGATTTCATTGTATTGTTGGATTCATTTGCTAGTCCAACATTCACCAAGATTGTTAGACATGAGTCATGTTTAGATCTCGAACTTTAATCATGTATATCTATATGTTTAGAGCCTGATTTGCATGATGATATGACTCGTTTGGAATTGATCAAATTTTTATGTCTTTTATGTGATCATATCGTTATGTTGAGCTTGAAGATGTACTTGTCTTGGAGTAAAGGGTTCTGTGCAATAACCTACAAAAGACGTGATAGTTCAGATAGCTCATTTAGTTTAGATGCACGGACCTCCCTCCTCCACCTCCAGCACCAGGACCAATTATTGTTAACCCACAACCCTGCATCAGCAATACAGATGTCCTTGCACAGCTCATTCCTAAATAGCCTTGGGAAGCGCTCTGCTATAGAAGTGTTGTGCAGCCACTTGTCAGACAAGAATTTGATTATGGCTCCATTCCCAAGCTACAGGAGAACATTATCAGAGAACCAGGAGCGGATCAAGACATCCTGCAATCCATTTCGCCAAGAAGAGGCATATCCCCTGCCCCTAGGCCAACCAACCATTGAGGGGCTCTCCAAAGGATGGAGAACTCTGAATCCTGCTATTGAATAAGATGAGTTGTGCCCATATTTGGATCTCAGGATGTTCGTAGCTAGTGAGGGAACATCGTTGAGTAGCTGGAGCACCCATTTCCATAGCATAGCAGCATTAAAAGAGGCTAGGCAATGCACCCCCAATCCTCCATTATCCACTGAGGTGGTAAGTTTACCCCAGGAAGTCATACACAGCTTTGCCTTGCTTGATGATCTACCCATGAAGAAGCTTCTCTGAATGTTAGTTAGTTGTTTGATAGAAGACTTTGGTGCACAAAAGCAGGAGAAAAAATGATAGCAGGGCTGCAAGCACAACATTTAGCAGGGTTTGCTTACCTCCGGTGGATAGCCACCTGTGCTCCCATGCTGAGAGTGTATTGCTGAACTTTTGCACAACAGGCTGCCAAGATGAGGTTCTCCTCATGCTTGCTCCGACAGGAAGGCCTAAGTACCTAAAGGGAGGAACAGAAGACTGACAATGCAGAAATGCAGCCATGTCCTCTAAGGTTTGAGGCTGCACATTTACTCCAATTAGCTTGAACTTGCCAAAGTTAATCTTTAGCCCGGAGACCAGTTCAAAATTAAGGAGAATGGCCTTAAAGGTTAGCATAGAGTTCCAGTCAGCTTGTCCAAAGATAACCGTGTCATCAGCGAACTGCAAGTGGGAAACCTACACCTTGCCTCTGCCTACACTCAATCCTTTGAACATGTTCAGAGTGATAGCCTTGTTTATCATGGTTGATAACCCTCCAGCAGCAAGCAGGAATAGAAATGGAGAAAGAGGATCCCCCTGCCTGATGCCACATGTGGGATAAAACTCCTTAGAAGGACTCCCATTCACAAGGATAGACGTTGAAGCAGAATCCAACAGGCCTTTGATCCACCAATTCCTGCAGGGAGGAAAGTTCATTGTGGACATAATCTTTAGGAGATAGCTTAAATTGGTTGAGTCAAATGCCTTCTCAAAATCGACTTTGAAGATAAGAGCTTGCTTCTTGAGCTTCTTCACTTCATCAATGATCTCGTTCGCACCAACTACACTGCCCAAGAGCCTTCGCCCTTTGACAAAAGCTGATTGGTTGTGATTGATCAGCCTATCCATAACCAGCCTCATCCGGGTAGCAAGGACCTTTGCTATGATTTTAGGTATGCTGCCTATGAGAGAGATCGGTCTGAAGAACTTGGCATGTAATGGATTAGAAGACTTAGACAACTGAGCAATGTGAGAGTCATTGCTTCCCTTAGCTAACCTTCCACTCTTGTAGAATTCAAACATGAGCTGCGTAATGTCAGGTTTTAGCAAGTATAAGAAGTGTTTAATAAAGTGAAAATTCAGACCATCAGGGCCAGGGCTTTGGTGACTTCCACAATCACATATGGCTGCTAGAACTTCAGCTTTATAGAAAGGTTGTTGCAGGAAAGATTTTTGGTTCTAATCAAGTGATTGCAGTTTGAGACCAAAATGTGGTCTATGGAGTATTTTTTCAGTGAATTTGTCTTTGAAATGTGCTAAAAAGCAGTTCTTGATTAGCTTAGGTTCCTCCATCCGCACTGAACCATCCAAACGCCATTGATCAAGCTTTTAGATCTGGTATACTTCAGACATTTGTGGAAAAATGCAGAATTCTAATCCCCTTGCTTGATCCATTGAACCCTAGATTTTTGATAGGTAATACTACACAACTGCCTGGAGATGCTATCCAGCTGAGAGTGTATGTTGGCCAGTTGCAGTTGTTCAATAGTCGGCAATAGATCCACTTCAGCCTTCATTTCCAAGGATCTAATGCACTGGAGAAAGGTTTGTCTTTCCTATGCTAGGTTCCTTGAGAAGGCCAAATTATCTTGTAGCTCCAGTAACCCTCAATATAAGAACTACTCCAGACCTGCTCAACCATTTGGTTAAAGGACCTATCAAGCAGCCATACATTCAGGACCTTAAGAGGTTTAGGGCCCCAATTTTGTATGCTGTTGAATAGACTCACTGGACAGTGATCTGATCCCTCTTTATCCAACCCTACCTTCCTCCATGCTTCTCCAGAATCCAGCCATTTGCTGCTCACAAGAAATCTATCCAGTCGGCTCACGGCTGTCAATGACTTCAAGGACCAAGTGAAATTCCTACGCTCCATTATGAGATTAAGCAAGTCCAGATTGGTGACAAAGGCATTAAGCCACTCAACCTCTTGAACATAGTTGTGACTAGATACCCCTTTCCTTTTGTTGAGGGCCAAGACAACATTGAAGTCCCCCATTCGGCAGCATTTCTCCTGTCGAAAAGGCTGCAAACAATTAGACAGAAGCTGCCATTGTGCTTGTTTACTAGCTAAGTCACTAGGGTCGTACAAATTGATCATATGAGACATGGTAGCTTCGACTGACCAGTGGCCAGAAACACGTAGGAAACCTTCCCCATTGAACATAGAGTTTCTTTGAAATTTGTTCTTATCCCACAGACAAAGCACACCCCCAGAGAGGCCTATTGAACCTGTGAAGCACCAGTCAAGTTCTGCATCACGCCACAAGAAAGAACATGGTGATTTCTCTATATTAGATAACTTAGTTTCTTGCAGGCTTATAAAGTCCACCTTCTCCTTTGCAATTAGGTGTTTAACCTGCATTTTTCTCTACTGAAAACCCTAGACCTCGGACATTGAAAGTGATTAGCTTCATGGGCGCTGCTTATTCCCACCCCCCTGAGGAGTAGAAGAAGGCATAGGGCCATAATGATAGACAAGTTCCTGGCAGGACTTAGACATGTCCACCAACAGAGAGCGGAACTCGGCATGATGGCTACCATAGTCATTACCAAGTTGAGAGCCAATCACCATGATGGAATCTACATCAAGGTTAGGCTGCAGGGGATCAACCGGGTACTCACAAAGTCGGGAGGGCAGGGGAGGACTAACAGAGGATTGAGCTGCAAGTTGTGCTAGCTAGCCATCCATGACATCAAGGTTACTTGCCATAGCAGGATCATCCTCCTTACGAGTCTAGCTCCTTATTTTAGGCCGACCTCCGGTGACCATAGGTTTAGCTAACAGTTTGTGATTGGAACTACCAACGGCCTTGACTGCATTAGGGCCAAGATAAAGGGGAGGAAACTCCTCCAGGGTAATTGGAATGTCAGTCAACGCACTATCAGAGAAAGCTTTAAGAGGGAGTGGTGAGGCAGCAAGAGATGGAACAGCCGTATGCAGGACAAACTCCTTGGAGGGCGAAGAGGTTGCCTCCAACACAGGAAAAGATGAAATGATCAGACCTTCCTCCTCAGTAGAGTTGGCTCTGGTTACCCTGATTAGGGGTGCTTATTCGGAAATTTCCGTCGGAAATGGCCATTTTCTTTTCCGTTCCGAACTCAGTTCGGAAGGAAATTTCCATTCCATTTCCATTTCAAATTACCCTATTTCAATTCGGAATCGAAAATCGGAATCGAAAATCGAACGAAAATTTCCGAATTTCCGATTAGAAATGGAAATGGAGTATGGAAATCGGACGTTCCATTCCATTTCCATTCCCGATTAAAATCAAATTGAGTATGGAAATTGGAAATTTCCATTTTCGATCGCCTATTTCCATTTCCATTCCGAACTCAGTTCGGAAGGAAATTCCAGTTCCATTTTCGTTCCATTATACCGAATAAGACTATGGAAATGGAACTCGGAAACGGAAATTTTTGGAAATGGAAATTTCCGATTTCCGAGTTCCAAATAAGCACCCCTAACCCTGATTGGGTTAGGGGATGGCAGATTCTTGTCAGCCTCAGAAGGCAGGGTATTAGATGAATTGAGAGCAGAGATAGATGCAGGCAGATCCTTTGCAACTGGCAGCTCTGGCACCACTTCCTTGGCACTCAGATCAGCCAGGGATGGAGGCCACCAGCCAATCTTTTGAGTCTGCCATAGGTACTGCACAAAGGACAGAGGCCCTTGAGTAGAGGCTGCTTCTGCCGGAGAATAAAATAAAATTTAATAATTAAAATTTAATTAAAATTAAAATTAAATTATTTGATAACTCAAATTAAATAAATTAAAATTAAATTATACTGCATTAATAATTCAAATGTAATTGAAGGATATTAAAATAAATTGATAATTCAAATTCAATTCAATTAAAATTGTTAACTTTCTACACTCGTTAGCATTAGCATTGCTGCTACTTTAACCTGGCTGCAATACATTGCATTCTGGATACGGTCACTGGTACAACAATTCATGGCTGCAGATTCATTCTAATAGCGAACTGGCAGCCTAAACATGGTTTAATTATGTTAGATCAGAATACATAGTGACCACATGCTGCTTTGGTACCGGTCTAGTTGGCTATAGCCTAGTTTTTTTGTTTATGTTCTGTGCTATTGTAGTTCGGAGTATTACCCCCTGCTTCCATTACATGGATAGCTCACCAAACTTAGCCGAGCTGTGTACCAATGACCCTAAAATGGGTGTTGATAATGTGGCAGTCATGACACTTTGTTCTGGTGAAGAGCGGATGATGGCAATGATTTGAATGCGGAGCTGCTTTGAGATCTACTATGGTGTTAGGTGAGCCATGCACCTGATCACCCTTAGCTATACCAGTAGGGGGTACGAAGAAATACAAGACACACAGTGCATTGCAAAGTTTCTAGTTGTAGTCATCTAGATAGGAGAATAATTCTCTTACTTGTATTCTTTTTTCTTGTACATATCTTTATTAATGAAATTTGACATTCCCCCCCAAAAAAATTCAATTAAAATTAAAAAAAATTCTACGAATTAAATTATATTATATTAATAATTAAAATTCTTTATATTATATTAATAATTAAAGTTTATTTAAATTAAAATTAAATTAATATATATATATATATTAAAAATCAAACAATAATTTAATTACATTAATGAGGTACAAGTTAGGTCTAATGAAGACTGCATTGGGATTGTATCACACGCAGACAATTAGAGTACAGGAAGCTTTCTCTCCCTAAACTGAACGTGTGATCTTGATTTTATACTTCACCCAATTTCCATATGGTACAGGTTAGGACACACATGGACTGATCTTCCAGAGTTTCAACGCACAAAATTTTAAACCTCTCCACCAAATCCTACTGAAAATGCCTGGATATCATGGTAGATCCAGACAGAAGAAAGGCATTTTATATAGTGAAAGTGACAACATTAGAGCCATTGGAATGAGACACATGCCGATGCTGTGATCTTACACATGAAATGAAAATTGAAGATTCATGAATAATGCTGCTCACTTTCACTCCAGTGATTAAACATAAGGGTGGAAAATCACAGGCTAGCCTTCCAGAACGACTTTTCTGGTAAGGAGTTCGCCGAAATTTACATTTGTATGATCACTGGGACGACAACTGCTTTGTCGAGACTGGAGTCTTGTCTTTCTTGATACATTGTAAATATTCAGTATATATAAATTTGGCCTTGCCAAAAAAATAAAACTTATAAAACTTAATAACTTATATAATTTATAAACTATATTAACTTATAAAACTTATATACTTAAAAAATAATTAAAATAAAGTTAAGATTTAGGATTTGACCGCTGGTCAAACCACTCGACCCGGTTTAGATGGTTTGACCGGCGGTATTTTATTTTTTATTATTAACTCTGGCCGGTTGAAACCACTGAAAAATTATCAGTTTTATTTTTATTAATTATTTTAATAAAATCGCCTATTTTGAAAACTTATGATTTCAAAACTTGAGTAAACCTTTAACCTCCGATTTGTAAAATCGTCGGTTTTCAAAACCGCCGAATTTTTTTGGTTCGGTTACTGTCGGTTTCCCGATTAATGGTTAAGAATATCCATATCTGGGTAAGGGGGTTCAATTTTTTTTTAAAGAAGATTAGGAATAAAAACAAAATAATTAAAATTTTACACTATTAAGTTTGTTGTGTTTTTTTTTTCAAAAATCAAGTGTGTGGTGGTACCCCTTCGGTCTTCACTGGTCCGCTAGGGCACATGACAGGAAATTTTGTCCCATGACGGATCACGATGCAGGATGGGTCAAAGTCAAAGTAGTGGTCCCGGCCCATCCCATTCGTTTTAAAAAAAGGGACTAGGAACGGGCCGAGCTTGTCCGCCAGTTTACAAAAATAGGGCGAATCCGTCCGCTCGTTTTAGAATAGTAACTCGCACGGCCCGCTCGTTTTGTATTTTTTATTAATTTTTTTAAATATATATTTATATTTTTAAATATTTTTTATTATTTTATTATTTTATATTTTTAAAAATGGGCAGGCCCGGACCACCCATTTTTCGCACAAGGCCCGCCGTCGCACGTTAAAAAATGGGCAGGGCGGGCCCGTTAGCCCATTTTTTACGAGCAGGCCGGAGCGGGCCTTGCGGAACTCTAGGTCAAAGGATAATTCCCGCGGGCCGGGTTTGGGTATTCAAAAATCCATTTGCCTCATTAACATCCCTAACGATATTAAATACCGTTTTGAAAAATATCTCTAAAATAATTTTTATTTTCCAATAATTTTGATCATTTTAAAAATTAACTTCTCCTTGAGCTTCTTTATTTTAAAACTATCATGGCAGGATTTGTCAAGTTATTTCTTCAAAAAATGATATAAATTTATTTTTGGCGGTTTTTCAGGCACTACCGAAGAATGTACAGCGATAGAGATGATCTGCTCATCCTAAGCCTAAGGTATCCCGTTGTCTTAGTCGAAGCAAAATGTGTGTGCTGCAATTGTGCAAACGAGACAACTTGTCATCTAATATTTTCTGAATGCTCCTTCTCACATGGAATTTGCCATTTGGCACAACGAGAACACATCTCACTTGTGCCAATTGCCATCATTTTGGGTTGGGGATTGAGAGAAAATAATAATAAGAATAATAATAATCTTGGAATTGGAAGCATTATGGTCGTGTATTGCAGCACATTTGGAAGAGGAGAAATGCCCTAATATTCAGGCCAGACATAACTTTTCGTCATGAACTGGATTTGAGCAAAGGACCCAGTGAGCCGCCATATTCAGAGGAGAGTGGATTTAAACACTGCAATTATATCCATACATCTAATTTTAGTAATGTGGAGTCAGTGAAACTGTGAGAGTAGTATGCACAACACAATGGCAGTTTTAGAAGTTATATCTATGAAAAAAATGCACTGAATGTTTTGTCAAGATAATAACAAATATAAAATAATAATGAATTTTTTTAGGGGTCGCCGCCTCCACATGGTCACTTGCCTATACCATTATATGCACATTGTGGCCAATGAATGCAAATTTCGTAATAAAAAAAAAGGAAAACAATTGAGAAATCCATGCGTCCAACACTCTCATCCCCTCTACTCTTAAGAACCAAGATTTGCTTCGAGGAGTTTGATCTTTTCTTCTTGCCCAGGCGAACCACTGCACCAAGCATACAAGACGAAGTCCATGTTTACAATGACAAAAGATTCGATTAGGGTTTACCAGCCGTAACGATTTGTGGATTGTATAGCATGCGCTTGCCAGTACGTCCACGGGGCTTGTTAACAATACATTTCGAACCCCTTTTTTTACAGAATTTAAAAGGACAAATTAAATTCACTGAACTTTTCTCTCAAAGGAGAAGCATAAAAGATATTTTCACTTTTGCATACCGATGAAAATATTTTCCTAAACCGGCCTGCCCGAACCCACGTTTGAACAGGGTGGGTATCACCCCGACCAGTTTGCAGATATAACAAGAGTGCGAGGAGTGGACTGAGAAATTCTTGCCCGTGCATTCAAAAACCTCCCAAATGTCTATGGCTTTAATGCCCCGAGTATCCACTCCTATGGCCTTAAATGATGCAAGACTATTTAAGAGTCATGTTAGGGTCCATTTGGTACACTGTTATTGACAGGATAAAATTGGATTATTGAAAGTTATTCTATTATATTCATTGTTCGGTACTCCTTGGTAGATATGGGCGGTTCGGTTACCGGTTACCGAACCGTCGTTTTTTTGCGATTGCCGATTTTAAAAATGCAAACTTTAACCTAACCTTAAATATCCGATTTTACCCGATCCGATTTCCTCCGGTTGGCGGTTCGGTTACCGAAAACCTCCGGATCGGTTGACGGTTTTGGTTCAGGGCGATTTCGGACGGTTTCGACACGGTTTAAATATGATTGAAACCTCTGGTGGAACCGAGTTTGTTTTATTTGAATTTTTTTCTGATTTTGCCCGATCCGATTTCCTCCGGTTGGCGGTTCGGTTGCCGAAAACCTCCAGATCGGTTGACGTTTTGGTTCAAGGCGATTTCGGAAGATTTCATGACGGTTCCGACACGGTTTAAATATGATTGAAACCTCTGGTGGAACCAAGTTTTTTTTTTGAATTTTTTTTAAAAGAAATTGTTTCTTTCATTTTTTAAGAAAAAAATATTTTCTTATATTTGTAGTATAAATGTATAAAAAAGAAATATATACTTTAAGTTCCATAAACAAATAACTTGTATATAATAAACATATTAAAGTAAATATATATTTTCTCGAAATTCACCCCCAAATGAGATTTTTGGCGGACATCTAGCGGATTTTCGCACCCGCCGAAAATCTAATTTTTTATTTTTTTATGTAATCCGACGGATGTCCCACGGGAGTCGTGTGTGAGCATTTTTTTTGGGTTTAGGTTTTTTAGGTTTTAGGTTTTAAGATTTAAGATTTTAGGGTTTAAGATTTTTAGGATTTAGAATTTAAAATTTATGATTTTTAGAATTTTAGATTTTTTGAGTTTTTAAGTTTTAGGGTTTTAGATTTTTTTAGGATTTGAAAAGTTATAAAAGTATAAAACTTAAAAATTATTTTATAAAATTACATAACTTGTATTATGTATAACTCATTAACTTAACTTGTATAATTTATAAACATAGTTATAGCTTGTATAATTTATAAACTTATAAAAGTTATAAAACATAAAAATTTATAAAACTTATAAAATTATATAATTTGTATTATGTATGACTCATTAACTTGTATAATTTATAAACTTATAAACCTGTATAATTTATAAACTTATTATGTAACCTATAAGTTATATAAACTTTTATAAACTTATATTATGTAAACTTATATAAACTTTATATTTTTATAATTTAAATTAAGTTATATAAGTTTAAAAATTTATAAACTTAAATAACTTACAAACTTTTATAGATTATAAACCTAAAAACTTGTATGACTTTTAAAATTTTATAATTTATTAACATTATATAAACTTATATAACCTATAAACTTATATAAACTTTTAAAAAAAAACTTATATAAACTTTATGTTTATATAAGTTATTCAAGTTTATATAAAAAATTTAAGGTTGATAAATTATATAGTTTATAAGTTATACAAGTTCTTAAGTTGTATAATTATAAGTTTATAAGTTATATAATTTTAAGTTTATAAGTATTACAAGTTACATAATTTGATAAGTTATATAAGTTTGTATAAGTTTAAGTTAATAAATATTTTTAAGTTTTATAAGTTTTAAGTATATAAATTTTGTAACTTTTCAAACACTAAAAAACATAAAATAAAAAAAAATAAAAATAAAAAATAAAAAATAATTGAATTGTGATTTTGGCCGGATTCCCGCCAGTTTTCCGTCGTAAACGGTTTGACCGACCCAAAAAGGAATTTGTTTATAAAAAAGATTCCGGCCGGTTGAAACCTACGGATTTAATTTTTTTGATTTTTTTTTGCAAAACCTCCTGTTTGGAAACCGCCGGTTTTAAAAATCTCCAACTTTAGCTGGTCCGAAAATCGACGGTTAACCGGTTTCCGGTTCACAATGCCCATGTCTACTCCTTGGACGCTATCCCCTGCCCGACGGATAATGTCCCGGGCAGGGACACCCGTTGGACAACTAACGCATTTTTGTCCCGATAAAATGTAGGGTTTTTAATATCCTCCCTTTAACCTGCATTGTGAACCTTTTGCCCTCACTTGTTACAATTATTACAGGTGCACCAACATATAAAAGTTAAATCGATGAACCCTAACCACACCATCCGGCTTCTTCGTTCTTCGTCCGCACAATGTTCTCCTTCGCCACATCCGTCTTCTTCCTCAGCGACGTCTCCATTTGGGCGACTACATCGGTTTGTTCTTCAGCTTAATAGTATGTCTCATACGTATTACCGTTTAACATCCGTATTTACCTCTGTTAATTTTGATTTTACGTCTTCCTAGGATTACAACTAATTAGGGTTTCAAATTGTTTTGGGATCTAAATTGTTTTACACCCGTCTACCCATTGTTTCGATCGGAATTGCTATCTACCTCAATTTCTTTAGTCCTTGTTTGCGTCTATTGCTTTCATCATCGTGTGTCTCTATTGCTTTCGTACTTGATTGTAATGTGATGCATATTTAACTAATTTGATGAAATGTTTTGAGTTACATGTTTTGCTTATTTAAGGCAACCATCTGTAACTTGTTGCTGACTGTTCCAGCATGTTCATTCATTAATTGTTTAGTCATTTGCTATCGTGGGTCTACTTTTTCATATAGAACAATATGTTGAATATGTTGGATGTTGCAGATTTCTTGCTATTCGTAAGCGATTTCGCTCAAGCACTGCCTACTATAATTGCATTAGCAGAATAAGAAACAAATAGTATCACACGTCCGCGTAAGCGAAAATGTGATAGGAATGTACCTCCTAAATACTTGGTATTAGATAAAATTTGTGAAAGATTGACGTTCCTTGAACGTATCACGCAAGAGAAAAACATGAAATGCTTTAAAAACTTTAGGATGTTGAACCAAGCTTTCACGGAGTTGTGTAGAGTGTTAAGAGTTGAGTGTGGCTTGGCGGACGACCAGTACGTGTCATAGTTGAGAAAGTTGCCATATTCCTACGCACACTTGTACACCACCAGAAAAATAGGATATTGCAAACTGACTTCCAGTGTAGTGGGCATACCATCAGCATAACATTCCATCAAGTACTGCAGGCTGTGCTTAAACTTTGTAGCACACTACTCATTCAACCTACTCCAGTGGATGAAACAAGCTCTGATAAGAGGTGGAAATACTTCCAGGTATATGTAATTCATAGGACAAACAAATTAGAGTTTCTGCCATAGTCTCACTTTGTTAATTTTTCAACTAGGGATGCGTTGGTGCACTAGACGGGACATATGTGCCACTTCACATTCAGGTAGAAGATAAACCAAGATACCGTACGAGGAAAGCTCATTTGGCAACAAATATCCTAGAGTTTTTGACACTCAAGGGTGTTTTGTCTACATGCTGACTGGTTGTGAGGGTTTAGCTGCAGATGGGCATGTGCTGTGTGATGCAAAAATGCGCAATAAAGGATTGATGGTCCAAAATGGTTTGTCACATGTTTGTATTTTACATTGATGGTCTTTTAATGTCCTTATTGTTTACACTTAATTCCTCGTGCAGGAACTTACTACCTTTGCGATAGTGGATACACAAATGGTCCGGGTTTCTTGACTCCTTACAGGTAGATGAGGTACCATCTACAAGAATGGGGTGGTGCGAATAGGAGACCACAAAATTATAAGGAACTTTTCAATCTACGACACATTTTAGCCCGAAATGTGATCGAGAGGGCTTTCAGTATTCTGAAGAAGAGATTTGATGTGCTGAGGAACCCAACGTACTATCACATTGACATGTAATGTGATGTCATTATGGCTTGTGGGTTGCATCATAATTTTGTGATCAACGTCACACCATGTGATCCTTTATTTGATCCTACAGATAACCCCGTGTCTAATCATGAAGAGTCTAATCCGACAGTAACAAAGGATCACATTCAGTCTGTGAATCCTTTAACATGTTGAAATCAGTTCAAGGAAAATTTAGCTATCGACTTTCGGCAGACCTACAATTCACCAGTGGCTAGATCTTGATTTTTTCATTCATTGTCGCCCTTTAATTCATAGTTGTGACTGCTTTCATTCAATGTGTATCATTCTGTTTGTTGTGACTTTAACAATACTGTTCTATTATCCTCATTTGTTATTACTTGGCTGTGTTAATTTCAAGTTGCTTATAATGCTTCTGTGTAGGACCAAAACCATGGGTGCTAACTTTGAAAAATTGGATGATTTTGAGCTGGAGGATTTGAGCTATGAAAATTTTGATGACTTCATTGAACCTACGGCAAGGACTACTTCTAGTGTAAACATCCCGTTTAAACGTCCAGGAACTGTCAAGGAGCAAGGCGGTAAGAAGATAAAAGTAGAACCCGCAGCCGAGCCAACAAACACTAAGAAGGTATATCTCACTCCGGAAGAGGAAAATGCACTGCTGAAGGACTTGTCACTTGAAGGTTGGAAGGCTGGAAGCGGAGGACTCAACCAAAGGCTATTGTTATGGTGAGGTCCATGGTTCAAGGCAACAAGCTCACAACGAAAAATGTTGAGAACAAGCTGCACAACTGAGGTAAACAATATCGTTAGCTCAATAAATTCTCTAAGTTGAGTGGAGTGGCTATTGACCAGGGTACACATGCAATGATCGTTGATTCTGAGGATATGTGGTACGAGCATGGATGAGTAATTCCTCCTTGGTACGTTGTTCTTACAGTACAGTGGCTAGAACTTTATTAAAAATGGATTTGATTATGTACAGGTGAACAACAAGTATATGCAACTTCGAGGAAAACATTCCCTTATTATGGGTTGTGGTGTGAGCTTTTCAGCCAGTACCGTGAAATGGGGTTAGGTACCCGGGACCATCAAATGGTGGAGAAGGAATCTCCTGCGATACCCGCGGAAGTCTATGAAATCATCGAAGACTTATACTATTCACTTATAAGACATGCAAGACGACAGCAAATGCATATTCCAAGATACAATTATTGCACAGGTGTTATTCATTATGATTTTCATTAATAATTTGCTTTCAAGATGCAGCATGCCCAAGAATCGGAATGAAACAAATGGCACATCATAATGGCAAGATATTCAACCAAAGTCTCAACAATTTGGTTGAAGAAATAGTGCAGCGCATTCAAAGTACACAAACTCAATCCATATCAGCTATAACAGTTTGTTGGAACCATCATAATGGAACGCACGCCTACATCCACAAAAGTCAAGAAGACAAGGCGAAAAGAAAGCAGACAAGGAGAAAAATAAGACGCACGCATGCACGCATTTATTGTTCTTTGTACACATGCGTTTGTATTACGCATTTGTAACCCTTTTCTATATAAGGAGAACTCGATTTAAGAGGACAATAATCAGAAGACGATTCAATAACAAATATAGTGTTTCTCTCGTGTTTTCAGTTTAGCATTTTACAATTGGTATCAGAGCAAGTTTTTCAAACCTTAATACACATTTCGTCTCCACCACTTCCGACCCAATTCTGACGCCGTTACTGCTCCTCTGACACCGGAACCGGTCCCAAAATGTAGCCCATCTCCTCCTCTATAAGATATGCTCAACACCCAAATTTTTTCAGCCACCACGCGCTGTCATCGGAAAATGTGACCTGGAGCAGTTTTTCATCATTTCTGGGCGCGTCTGGCGTTGGAATTGCCAGAAACCACCGCTGTTGCGATTGTCGTGAGGAGAGATTTCTGTACATAGGTCACAAGCCATCCATGCCGCCGCCGGAGTTCGAAAATAGAATTTTTGTCTCAGTTTGCTCATCGCAACTGTCCAATCAATTTTAGTTGATTTTGTGCCATTTTATGTATATTGGTATTTTATCGGATATGATGAATTATTTAATTGGATTTATCGTATTTTCCTAAACTTAGAAATCCAATTAGGCACTGATGATGTTATTTGTGGATTGCGTATTGATAATTGAGTGTTGAGACGTGTGAATGGTCATGTGATTGTGTTATGTGGGTTGAGTTGTTATTGTGATCAGTTGTGATTTGAGCTACTGTGTGAGAAATGTCAGGGATAGGCGACAATGAGGTTAAACAATGATTGGAGGTCCTGAAGAACTTCAATCCCGAGGTGCTCGGAGCCTTGCTTGGGCTCATAAAGGGAACGAATGCCTCAACCTCTTCCGTTGTCCCTGCAGCTGCTCCAATCAAACTTGATCTTCCACCGATCAATTTGAAACTTGATGGATCGGCTACATATCTTAGCTGGTCTCCCAAGATTGAGACCATCTTAGTAGGGCGAAGCCTGGACGACTTCCTAAGGGAATCAAGTAGTGACATCTCTTCCACTACGGAGTGGAAAGTTACTCATGTTCAACTATGTATCTGGTTTCTGAACTCAATGACTGCGTTTGTTGCTTCTATTTTGGATGGCCTTAGGTTGGTGTGTGCGGTGTGGGCTAGTCTGAAGACCACCTATTCCGGCACTGAAAACTAGATGAGGGTATTTCAGCTTCAGCTGGAGATCGATGCAGAGGTCCAGGGAGAGAAATCTATTCAGGAGTATTCTATTTGTTTGAAGCGATTATGGGTTGAGATGGATCACTACGACCCATTGTCCAGCTGTAGTGACTCAAAATGTAAAATTCGACAACGTTTTGAGAAAGAAAGGATTATGAAATTCTTGAAAGATCTTAATTCAATCTCTCACTCGAGGAGATCAGTTTTATTGTCCCAGGCCAAGATTCCATCATTGGATGAGGCTATTGCAGCTATGATTCAAGCAGAGAGTGAAATAAAGATACACTCTACGCCGGGTGTAGTTTCAGGCGCAAAGACGTTGGTTACTGCTAGTTCTCGGGTAACTAGGGCCCATGGGGAGACTCACAGTTGCTATCACTGTGGGAAGGTTGGCCACTTGATGGAGTCTTGTCCAAAAATGTCCCATGAGAGAGATTCTAAAGGTAGAGATAGAGCTCACGGAGGTAGGAGATGTGGTTTTAGGGGTGGTGTCTGAGGAGGCTATCGCACCAACTTGATGGTGGATGCTGATGAGGAGGAGACTATGGGGAATACCGTGACCGTTGAGGAGGATCGAGCATTCTTTGACGTACCCCAGAGAAAACTTAAAAATGTGAGAATAGGCACTGCTGCACCTACCTCGTTTGAATTCTCTGGTAACGTTGCTTTGGCCTCAAATTTCACAAGTATGTATGACTTACTAGCCCTGGCGTCCTTTCCTACTGTTGGTTCGTCAGATTGGATCATTGACTCTGGAGCTTCTGGGTACGTGATGGGTGCTGCTAGGGAGTTCACCTCCTATACTCCTTTAGCAAATCCGTTGAGTGTTAAGACAGCTGACGACACTGATCGGCAAGTAGTGGGTAAGGGTTCAGTGCATTGTACCAGCACTTTGACTTTGTCCAAAGTTTTGCATGCTCCTTCATTTCCCGTTAACCTCCTCTCCATATATGCCATTATTAACCAATTAAATTGTACTGTATTGTTTGATATACCTTAGGTGATCTTCCAGGAGAAGAGGACAAGCAGGGTACTTGGGACTGGGACATGGCGTAGTGGCTTGTGGTACATGGATCAGAAAGGATTAGACTTTGCCCTTTCGTCCATCATGGAGAGACCTGGAGGAGATAGTACTGTGGAAGTCCTAATGCTTCACCATAGACGATTAGGTCATCCCTCTTTCTTGACTTTCAGTTGACTTTATCCTCGTCTATTTGCTACAGTGAATAAAGAAAAATTAATTGT
>JAOWBN010139925.1:0-18887 GCA_028565015.1 Pinguicula moranensis
AACCTGAAGTCTGGATTAGAATGTACGGAGTGGTGCTCGACTCCGATTCCCGTACCATTGTCACCGACAATCAGCCGGGTAGGATTGGAAGAGTCACCCACCGTCGTTCCACACATAGACCTAGATTTCTCCTTCATCAGTTTCACTTCCGCCTTCTTCCCCATCGTTAGTTCTGCAACTCTGTCAGGAACCCTAGTTTCTGACAGATTCGGAATTGCGGGATTCCCGTCGCCAAAGCTCAAATCATCGGTCCCCAAGCACATATTGTGTGTACCTGAGAGTTCGCCCGCCGTTGTTCCCATCTCGGGCCCGCCAGTTCCACCGTTGCCCAGACCTTTGACACCATCAAACGGTCAGGTTCCACCGTTACAGGTCGTCGTCCCTGACCCAATAGCCAAGCTTCCCTGCATATTACCCTTCTCCGGCGTCGATTCAATCTCCATCTGTCCGTACATTGTCGCCGCGTTTTCTTCTCCATCGAGAGAGAACCTAGATTTCGGTCGAGTTTTTTTCCGTACAACTTGCATAGAACATCTGTTGGCAACATTTAACTGAAGGGCGTGGATTATGAGAATCATGCACTTCTCATCTTGCTTTAGACTTCTTAATCAATAGATGATAATCATTGCCACAGCCCACCAGCCAGGGAGAGTTTGTATCTTCAATCTGAATGGTATTTGCGGATGAATAAACTTGTTTAAATATACAGCTTTTATCAATAGTTGTAGTAACTGGGGTAGTCGGTTCTTGTCTGGATCCGACGAACACCAAATTTCCCAAAATGGGTATTGAAGAGGACGTCAAAATCTGAATCCTGTGCGGGAATGTTGTGCTGAATGAAGAAGTCGGCCTGTGATGGCTGATAGGTTCTCCGTTCTTGCCTCCAGTGACCGTTGTCTCCACATCCAAGCATCATATTCAATCTCTTCTAACACGATATGGGGGTGGAATTTGAGAGGTAAAATCACGTGACGGAACATTAGTTTTGGCCTGCTGATCGTAAAGGTTGCAACTTTGCTAAATCATCAACTAGCTATCTTTTTTCTCTTCAGAGTTTTTGATTTTTCATCTTCAATTCCAATCGGCATTCCTTGCAATTTCGTAGTAAAGCATCTGTCTCAATATTCATTAATCTATAAATTCTCTGAATTAGTCTTAACCATCTGCACTTCGTGGATAGGGATACCGCTTGTATTCATGTGTTCCAGTAGCAAAATACATAAAAATTGAGTCTTTGCAGGTAAATGTTGACAACTAGTGCAAGTGCGGCAGCTCGTAGCCTGAGTTAGCATTGCCAGTTAGGATGATTTTACTCTTCGCCATTGGGTTTCAGTAATGACATCATACTTATACCCTGGACTGATTGACAGATGAAGTGCGAGGTCTGCTTCCAAGGGGATTGGAAGTGATTGGCGAGTTATTGCTTATGATAAAGATAACTTGAAGGAAGAAAAAGTTGCGTCTCTTGCTATTTCAGCCGTGAGAAATTTTAGGAAGATCCATTACCAAGAGGACCATAAATATAGGATACTAGGAATATGGAAAAATGAAATCAAGTTTTTTCATAATAGTCTTAAGGCTTATATAAGCACAACTTTCACATAATAACACTTAACTCCTCAAACTAAAACTAAATACAAACACTATTCCTTAGAGATGGGTAAAAGATATCCATTAAGCCCATTTTGTTATAAAGTTTGTCCAAATCTAGCGAACTAAGACCGTTAGTCAGACCATCGACACCTTGTTCCTTGGTGGTTATGTGTCTCAACTTCAGTAGTCCACTATTCAGCTTCTACTTAATAAAGAACATATCGATTTTCACATGTTTGGTTCTGTTGTACTGAGCGGGGTTGTTGGGAAGAAGCTTTCATTCGACAAGAGGAAGCATCGGGGGTGGATGGAACTGTTGATCGCTAACTTGTTATCACGCCACATCTTCATCTGGGCCAGTTGGTCCAGTTTGAACTACACTAACATGGATCTCAATTAGATCATCTATGCAACGATCGGGGAAGAAACTGAGGGCTTATGGCAAGAGCTGATCATAGATAGATGAGGCAACACAAACTCTATGGAAACTGGGAATCTATGTTCTTAACAGGAACAACATTGGTGGAAAGATGTATGGCTGAATATATGTGCTACATCTTGATTTTAATACCTAGATGCAGAGAAAGGTGAACTCTGGGAATAGAACTCTATTTTGGGAATCCACATGGGCAAATGATACACTACTTTCGGTTCTGCACCCTCATTTTTACATGGTGTCCAAGGATAAATTCTACACAATAGACTCCAAGTGGACAGTTGAAAATGATGAGTGGACGCTAATATGGAGTTGGAGGCGCCCTTTAAGACCATTAGAGGAAACAAGACTAGAACTGTTGATCTCTGCGCTTTCAATCTTTGAACCAAAACCTGGAAATGATACATGGTTATGGTCTAAACACCCATCCAACACCTACGCGGTTCATACTAGATCGCCCGGTTAATATGGAACTTGCGGTCATACAGGGGAAAAGAACACCGAATAGAGTATAAATGTTCTGCTGGAGATTACTCCAAAACAGGATAGCAACGATTGAAAATTTAGTGAACAGAGGAGTTGAAATTCCACCAATAGATTATTTATGTTGTTTTTGTGAAGCAGACTTTGATACAGGAAACCACATATTCTTCACCTGCCCTGAAAGCTACTTCTTGTGGCAAGGAATATATGGCTGGATGGACTGCTGAACGTAGGGATGAACTCTCCTATGCCACATTACACGGCGCATATGGGAATGTTAAGAGGGAAGGCAAACAGAGAGATGTGGCGATCTATATGGCATTGCACAATTTGGACAGTCTAGAAAGCTAGGAACTCTAGACGGTTCCATAACTACCCATATGATCGAGCAAAGCTGATAGAATCTATACAAGTACAAATCTGGTTTTGAAAAGCAACTTTCAGTAAACCATTTGCAGGAATTACAATTGTAGATTGGCTACGACATCCACAATTTTGCTTTAGACTATTATGATAAGATAAGCTGTAGACATGAGAGTATGGTACCTTTCCAACAGATTTATGAAAGTACATCAGTTTATATAGACTAGTACAAGGGCAATTTGGTAAATTAATTAAATTCTAGACTAATAAAGAAGATGGGCCTGGGCCCATATTTCAACACTCTCCCTCAAGTTGGGGCGAAGATATAAACAAGCCAGAGTTTGTGAATAGACAATTATAAGAGTCTTGGGACAGTGGACTTGGTGAACATATAAGCTGTCCGATCTCGTGAGGTTTTAAACTTTGGGGAGATGATTTTTTATTGGACTTTCTCACGAATGAAGTGAATATCAATCTCAATATGCTTTGTTCGCTCATGAAAAACATAGTCAAATGACAACATATTAGCAGACTCTTGAAGAAGGGAACATAGACACAATATTTCACACGTCTCTTTTGCCATATCCTGGTACTCAGCTTCGGCAGAAGACCTGGAGACAACTGCTTGTTTCTTATTCTTCAATGAGATAAGGTGATTCCCACAAAATGTTCACAAGCCTGACGTAGAGCAACAATCACTTTTCAATTCTACATAATTAGCATCTGTAAAGCATGATAGTCTGGACTTAGCTCCTGATTCAAAGAAGAGGCCGAGACCAGGACATGTTTTTAGATACTAGAGAATATGAGAAGATTCATTTAAATGTGTTATTCTTAGTGACTGCATGAACTGACTGACAACACTAACTGTAGACGTGATATCCGATCTTGTATTTTCCAGATAGATAAGACAACCTACAAGTTGTGGATACACAGTAGATCTAGCAATAAGTCTCCCATATCTAAAGACAACTTCTAATTTGGATCCATAAGAGAGGAGGTAAGCCTACACCCAAGCATTCCACTATCCTGAAGTAGGTCAAGGGTGTTCTTTCGCTAGGATAAAGAAATACCTCAGCGAAACCTAGCCACCTTAATGCCAAGAAAGTACTTTAAAGAGCCTAAATTCTTGACATCAAAAGTTATCCCAAGATGGCGCTTTACTTGAGAAATGCCATGTGCATCATCTCTAGTAATAATAATCATGTCATCCACATAAACTGAGATAATGGCACACTGACCTTGAGAATTGCGGCGAGTAAAGCAGGTATGAGCAGAATGACATCGAGTGAAGCACAAAGTGAGTACCATATCGCTAAAGCGACCAAACCATTCAAGAGGATATTGCTTCAACACAAAGAGACTTCCAGAGATGGCATATTTTTCCTAAACACTGCCCCTAGCCCAAAATCCGGGCGATGGATCCATGTAGATAGTTTCAGAGAGGTCCCCATTCAGAAATGCATTCTTGACATCCAGTTGAAACAATGGTCACAAATAGGAGGCAACAAGCGAGATAATAAGTCTAACAGTAGTAAGCATAGCCACAGGTGCAAAATTCGATCCAAAATCCTTACCGGGAACCTGAGTGAACCCTTTAGCCACAAGGCAAACTTTATACCTGTCAATAGTGCCATCTGCCTGATATTTCACATTGAACACCATTTTGCAGCCTACAGTCCATTCCCCAAAGAAAGGGCCACAAGTTCCCATGTCTGATTGTGCTAAAGAACATCCATTTAAACTTTCATAGCAACTACCCCATTTAGGATTATGGAGTGCTTCATGGATCGACCATGGTATAGAGACCGAGTCAACCGCACTTATGAAAGAATGATAGGATTTTGATAGACCCTGGTAAGAGATATACTTTGAAATAGTGTGATTAGTACAACATGTAAAAGTAAAGCGATCACAGGATCACTTGTCATGAGTAGGATATCTTGGGGCAACAATATCAAGAGATGGAAGAGAAGGTGGTACAGTACCTTAACCCGATGAAGACACTGACAAGGGTGTGGTGAAGTGTGGCTGCCGAGAATATGTCAAAGGATACGCAGACCTAGAGGAGTTGGATCCATAAGAACAGATGGAGGATAAAAAATTGAGGTAGGACGAGAAAGTATGGGCAGGTCTTCTGCAGCAGGCTGTACTAGGGACTGTAGAGAGAAAGTAGAACCTAGGAAATAAGGAATGATCTCTATGAATGTAATATCCAAATAGTGATAAAAGTAACGGGTGATAGGATCATAACATCGATAGCCTTTGGACATAGATGAAACAAAGACATACTGAACAACCGTATCATCAAGTTTAATATGGGTGGGATTTTTGTTTTGAACAAAGCAAGTACATCCAAACACTCGAGGGACAAGAGGGAAAAGCATGCTATTTGGATTAAGAATATGTTGGGGAGGCCTTACCATATAGGATCCAACTAGGAGTTCTATTAATAAGGTAAGTAGCGGTGAGAATGGCTACGTGCCAAAATGTCTTAGGTATCCCCATACCTCAAAGAAGACATCGAACAACAAATATGAGGTGACGATTCTTGTATTCTGCCATACCATTCTGTTGAGGAGTGTAGGGACATTTAAACTATTAGAGAATGCTACATTTGTTAAGTTCAAACTTGAATTCATCTGAAATATACTCCCTACCATTATCAGATCTAATAGTATGCACCATAGTATGAAATTGAGTTTTAAACATTTGCAAAAAGGTACGAAAATGAGAGAAAACTCTTGATTTTTTTTTTCATAAGATAAACCCAGGTGCAACACATATAATCATCTATGAATGTGACATAATAGCGGTGCTTTGCGAAAGAGGTGGCAGGTGAAATTCTCCAAATATCAGAATGAATGAGATCAAAAGCTTTGGATGCTCGGTGCAGATGAGGAATATAAGATGTGCGGGTATGCTTAGACAGTCACAAACAAACACAACGAAAATTAGAATTCTTACAAACTTTATTGAAGACAAGAAATAATCAACATAGATATTGAAAGTTTGCATGGCCAAGACATGCATGTCACAAATAGAATGTTCTCGGAGAAAAGACACAATTACTAGAGTCTGACAAAATAGAAGAAAATGAAGAGACACTAGTTTGTAATGAGGAAGACATTTTGGACGACGGGATATAACCAAAATATTAGAGGCCACCACACTCATGCCCCTTGCTAAAAATCTCCTTCGTATTGAGGTCCTGCAAATAGCAGGAATAAGGCAGGAAAACAATAACACAATTATGTTCTTTATCAAGTTGATAAACAAACAGAGGCTAAGGGCAAAATTAGGAACGTAACAAATAGGTGAGAGATTGATGCAAAGAGATAACTGAGCATTACCCTGATTTTGATGGGGATATAAGACCCATAAGTAATACGGACATACTCATTGATGGGAGTAAACGGGAAAATAAAAGTGGAAAACTCACCGGTTATATGATTGTTTGCTCCCAAATCCAGAATACAAGCAAGATGAGTGGACTTTCCATGAAAGACATTATAAGTACCTGCAGCAACACTAGCAGCCATGGGACCCGAAGTCGAAGAGAAAGCCATCATATCGAAACATGCCTGAAGCTGGCTAAAATCTGATGCAGTTGGTACACTATTAACATTTTTAGCAACTGTTCCTAGCTGGGGAGCTCCCCTACCACGTCTTGCCCCTTGTCCAGTTGCACGGGTTTGATCAAATTGCTTCTTTAACTCCGGATGAAGCCAAAAAATATGGATAAATAGTATGGTCTTCTTTTTAACAGTATTTGCAATAGAGGAAAGTAAACTGATAGCCGGAATGTATAACAAATGCCACATGATCAGCAACTTCCAAGTGAAAGGGCCAAAAAACTGCAACAACCGCAAGGAAAAGGCCATGTCGTCGCTCATCTCCTTCAACTATAGAAAATGCATCAAATAAAGTGGCCATAGGTGTAGTATTTAGAATATGAGTTCGAAAAGAGTCAAATTCGAGTTTCAGACCCATCAAAAACTGATGTCCAGCGATGGTCCAATTGTTTTGCTTCGACCTTGCCACAATCGTTGCATGATAAATCACTTAGGGTTTTATACTGCGATGGCTCCTTCCAACGTCTCTACATATAGCCAAAGAAGACAGAAATAGATATTCCTTGAGAGACCTGAGATGCACGACTGGTATCCTGGTGAAGTTCAAAGACCCTAGAATCGTTGCGTGCATACATATAAATCCTTTTGAGGTAAGCCCAAATACTAGATATCGTATTATGAAACATGCATATATCGTAGACTGATGATTCTATGGAGTTGAACATCCACCCTAGGATCACAAAATTATCAACGTGCATATATTCGTTTCCATCCTCGTTTTCTCAAGACAAATCTCTGCCTCTCACCAAAGCAACTGCAAATACCTACAAGCATCTGCATCCCCATTCTCAGAAACTCATTCAAAAAACGACAAGAAGAACTTTAACTAGTCGCTTCCCAAAGCACAAAATCCCAATTCTGAGCAAGAAATAGAGGACTGAGTAGAACAAGCGAGAGAAGCCGTCAGAGAGTACTTGCAAGAGGTTGGGGACTAGGGCATCGAGCGAAGATGCCCACAATATTTCTTTGAAATGCCCAAACTATTTGAATATGCTCATTGACAGAGTCGATGACCTAGACCACTGGAACTCTTTGGCTGCCACTGGTTCCAGTCAAGATATCACGTCAGATGCATTTGATTTCAAGAAAAAGGAATCCGGATGGCAGAGCCAAAAGGGGATAATTGTCTTCTTCCCTTCTTGGAGAACCTTGGCCTGTCTCATTCTTCTGCTATCCACTTAGCCACATACCTCTCTTCTTCAAAATCCAATGCATTTCCCCTTCTTATTAACAAGGTGCTTGACTATTCCAATGCAACTGTTTAACCCTTTTTTTCTCAGCTCAGTGCTGGAAAGATTGAGTTCTTATCTAACCTTGCTTTTTTCCCTAATCAAGATAGGTTAATTATTTGAAGAGGAAATATTGTATTCTAACAGTGATAATTAGAAAGTTGTTGGAAAAAATGCTAGGAGAATCATGGTCTATTTAATTGTTGCTTGTATTACAGGTGATACCCTCTATAAAGGTAACCTATTCTGCAATGCCAGTGATATCCTCTAAACCCTACTATTTGATGACGAAATTTGTTGTTCTGGCTAGATAGGTCTGCTTCGATCATTTGTGTAAAAATTTCTCTCAAAGATCCAAGGGCGATATAGGATTTTTTTAAAGGGGCTAAATTTTTTTGAGGGTACATAACAAAAAAATTCTCAAAAAAAATTATTGGTAAAAATAATTTTTTTTAAGGTGGCGATTTATTTTTAGTGATGAAAATAAAACTATCCTGCAAAATAATTGTTCCTACCAGACAGAATTCGTTGATGATCCATCTCTCATTTTTTTTCATTTTAAAAAGAAGTTATTCAAGTGTTTAGAATTAGATTCTAAAGAATAGTAGCTTTACACACTACCGAGGTCGACTCATCCATTTTTCGTTTCGTGATCATCCCTTAACTCGCAATACAATTCTCCATATATAACATATGGTTTAGTCCAACCCATCTATCCATTGCATGAAGTGAAAGTCTCAATCAATCCCCAAATATGGATTCGTGGCCCTTCCTCATTTGCATGTGTCAATGCAAAAGCCACGTAGCATCATTTCTTGTTCTTTTTCTGCAAGCCTCTCTTCATCCTCCAGATCCAAAGATTCAAGCCTTTCACTTTAGAACTGGATGGGCTGTTTGGTGAAACTCTAAATAAATCATATTGTTTTCTGATAGTTTTTGGAGCAATAATTAGCTGTTTCTGATTGTGTGAACTTTAGAACTAGGGATGGGGGGCAGGCTGGGCCCCTCCCTCCGCCTTGCAAAGATCACTAACTTGTATTGGAAGTTGATGCCTATCACAGTAAATCAATTTATATGTTGTAGATGTCTTGCTTTTTACTTTCTCCCTTCCATCATGGTCATCCTCACTTGAGTGCTAGTATGATTTCACTCTCTAAACCTTTGCTCATCTTGTGTTGTTCTTTTGGAAGGTATGATGATGCCTGGAAAGTGTATGAGTTGATGGAAACATGTAACATTCAACCGGATCATGGAGCAAGTTCAATAATGATCACAATCATGACGAAGAGGGGTGATAGTGCTAAGGATGCATGGGTGTTCTTTGACAAGATGAACAGAAAAAAGAACCAAGTGGAGTCTGGAAGCCTTGGGTGCTCTTATCAAATCATTCTGTGATGAGGGTCTTAAGAAAGAAGCTCTGGTTATTCAATCAGAACTTGAGAAGAAGGGGATATCTTCTAATGCTATTATTTATAACAACATCATGGATGCTTATAGTAAATCCAACCAAGTTGAAGAGGTTGAAGGTCTTTTTGCTGAAATGAAGGCAAAAGGAATATCCACGCTATTGCCTCTTATAATGTTTTGATGGATGCCTATAGTAGAAGAATGTAACCGGAAATCGTTGAAAAATTGCTTGAAGATATGGAGGCTACTGGGTGGTTGGAGCCAAATGTGATATCATACACATGTCTGATTAGTGCCTATGGAAGATAGAAGAAAATGAGTGACATGGCTACAAATGCATTTTTAAGAATGAAGAAAGATGGGATAATGCCTTCTTCGCATTCCAATACTGCCCTTATCCATGCATGTTCAGTGAGTGGTTGGCATGAGAAAACTTATATAGCTTTTGATAATAATTTAAGTGAGGGAATAAAATCTTCTATTTAAACATACACAGCTCTCTTAGATGCTTTTCGATGGTCTGGAGACACTGAAACTCTGATGAAAATTTGGAAGATGATGATGAAGAATAAATTTCAAGGGACCCAAGTTACTTTCAACATTCTAATGGATGGATTTGCGAAGCAAGAGACATTATATTTGAGTTTGAAATGCTTGGGTTTCATCCAAACGTGATGACTTACAACATGCTTATCAATGCATATGCAAGAGGAGGGCAAGAATCGAAGTTGCCACAACTGCAGGAGATGTATGCCCATAATATCAAACCCAATTCTACTACATATTCCACGATGATCTACGTCTATGTTCGCGTTCGTGATTTCAGGAGGGCCTTCTTCTACAATAAACAGATGGCTAAAAGTGGACAAGTCTCGGATGCCATGTCGTTTCAGAAGCTCAGGGCAATCTTGGACGTGAAAGCCAAGATCAAGAACAAGAAGGATAAGAACAATGCTGGGCATCATTAAGAGCAACATGGGATTGCTGAAAGAGAAGAGGAAGGGAAAGAAGGACGCATTATGGAAATACAGAAGGAATAGACCAAGAGTTGTGGGATCCTCCTGGCCTAAGTTTTAGTGTTAGACCCATGTTTTATTTAGATGTATTATAGGGGTGGGCAGCGGGTGCGGAGTTTCCGCACTACGCATCCGCGGGCTTTCGCATCCGCACGGAAGCGGAGCGAAATGCGGAAGCTTTTTTGGCTTTCCGCAATTTTGCGGAGCGGAATGCGGAGCCCGTCGCGAAAAACTGCGGTTTCCGCATTCCGCTCCGCAATAAAAATATTAAAAAATAAATAAACAATGTTTAATTTAAAAATATTAAAAAAAACTAAACTAAACAAGACATGGGCTTTCACGAATTCAAATTTTAGCGTTTAACTTCAACCCTAGTATACATTTAGGCTTTCGCGAATTCACTCTTCGTTTCCCTGTCCTCGCGACTTCAATCTTCTTCGCCAGCTCGCCACTTCATCGAGGATTCTCTCAGTCTTTAGTTCCATTTCTTTCGAATTCGTTCTTTAACTATTTTTTCGTTCACGTTCTAACTTAGCTTATGGTTATAATGTATGCATAGTTTCTCCAAAATCCAGAAAGTTTCAGTAGTCGTCTTCGCTCTTCTAGTTTTACTATTACTCGACTTTGATAGTTAGCATATTGGGACTCTCCGACTCAGTTGAACTTGTTGCGTATTTCTGTTGAACTTGCTGCGTATTTCTGTTGAACTTGCTGCGTATTTTACTATTTTTGATTGTTTTGGTTGAACTTATTGTGTATTTCTGGTTATTTTTGTTGAACTTACTATGTATTTCTACAATTATTTGTTAGGTTCTTTTTGTTTGTGTTGAATAATGTCAGATATTTATATTTTCTCATTTCTGTATGCTGCAGATTTTTTTTACATGTTGCAATATTCAATATTGTTGCTGAAAAATTTTCCTTTAAAAAAATTTGCGGAACATCCGCTACCGCATCCACTTCCGCATTTTATTTGCGGAAGCGGATTCCACATTCCGCATAAAACTTGCGGAGCGGAATGCGGAAGCAAAAATGAATTTCCGTAAAATTGCGGAAGCGGATGCGGAAGAGGCTCGGTGCAGAAGCGGAACTTCCGCTGCCTAGCCCTCAAGTCCACGGAGTGAGACTATTAGATTCATACTTAATTTAATAATATAGATTATTGTAACCTGAGAAAATAATTTAAGTAAAATGCGACTAGTAGAAATGGTCTCTCTCAAAGTAATAATACTTTCATTACATTCAAAACAGTTTAACTTACCCAAAAAAAAACCTGTGCAGGAGTATCAATACTTCTATTCTCTAGACGAAGACTTGAAATGCAAGCTGTGCATGCAGAAAACAGAAACTAAAGCTCACCATTTTTCAACATGCTAGGTAATCCTGAATCTCTGGTCCATATTCTATAGTGCACCGTACCAAGCAATCCAGAAAGGCACTTCTGTCTCACAGGATGCATGGAAAAATTTATGGCTGAGCATGAATTGGGAGATTTGGCTGCATCGCGTAAATAGAGATCTGCACCAAAACCAGATGATACTCGGGAAAGTCAAAATCAAGACTTGGACGTGGGTGAAAACTTACCGGGCAATTGTATGGCGCGCCATCTGCTTGCAGAAATTTAGTTTTTTTTATCAGTTTGGGTTCGCTGGTGATCTCCAATTGGAGACACCGAAGTTATTATTTTTCAATAAAATTCAACTACCTAAACAAGAAGTATCAATACTTCTAGATGTATTAATATTTTGGAATACACAAATTTAGATTGAGAATTTGATTTGTGAGTATTACTTTCCCAAAACTGGAGTACACATCTCCATGCTTATTAAATTGCTATAATCTCCAGCAGCGGGCAATTTCTTTTTTTCTCAGTAAACAACAAAGGAACTCCTGACTGAATGCTTGGTCGATTTCCAAATGATATAACCCTGAGAAGCACCGGAAGTGGCAGATCTGGGGAACGTAACTTTGTAGGTATGTTTCTGGTTGACTTGGGTGAACTTCAGTGTTTGTGGCTCAACTTTGACCCCTGATGATGGTGAAACCTCCACAGTATATTCTTCATTAGCATCTCCAACATTAGTCACTGTCCTTGTGTATACCTGATCAGATGACGGCGACTTTCTCACAGCGAAGGTGGGATAATTAAGTTGCTGCTCAGGAATCGTTGTGGTGCAGGTATGAGTTTCCTTGGTAATGGTTTTGATTTGTTGGCTCGAGTAACCAAGTCCGCACAAATATGGCAAGTAATCTTTTGCTTCGATCTCATAAACAAGTCCTGGATCGCTTGCTCTTGTCGGATTTACGTGTCCAGCACCCATCGCGAAAAGATCAGCAGGAAGATTCTTCTCATCAAGAATTGGCTGCTTCCCAAGATTCAATGTATCTGCTGTTGTCAATATGGCTGATTTAATCGCTGCGTTCGACCAGGTCGGGTGTACGCTCTTGATCAAAGCTGCCACACCGCTGAGATGAGGGCACGACATGGATGTACCAGAGATGATGTTGAAGTTCTTCGTGCTAGGGTTGACTTCAACGGAAGTAGGCCATGCTGCAAGAATGTTAACACCAGGTCCTGTGATATCTGGCTTCAGAATCCCAGGGCTCGTAACACTTGGCCCCCTTGAAGAGAAATATGCCATTTGAGGAGCATTCTTGTCTCCAATTATGGTTCCCTTAAATTTGATGGCCGCTGTCGGAGAATTAGTTGATGTATAGTAGGCCCGGAGTTTCTGCGCACCTTCGTAAGGGATGTTTGTTGCTGGAAGAACATTAGGATCAGAGAATGTGGTCTGGCCAGTTATGGGGACGTTGGGGACAATCATGCCAACACCGCCTTTATTTTTCACGTTCAACCCTTTGTCTACTGTTCCTATAACTCCCAATTGGCAAACGACAATTTTTCCCTTAACGCTTGCGCTGTTCAATGACGTTGTGCAATAAGTGTCAGCAGGGTAAACTAAGGGTCGTTGTGTCGCAGGGAAATTGCTTGGTTGGTAACCTGATTGGCCATTCAACTCTCGTCCATTTCCGAGCACAACATTTGATTCTAATATCCGATCAGTGTTGCTAGCAGCAACCGTAAGTATCCATGGCGCTTCATTTGATAAAGATTCGGCAGAAGGACCAGAGTTTCCCGCAGATGCACTAACAAAAATATTCTTCTTCAACGCAGCAAACCCGGCAATGGCAATCACGTCTTGGTCATAGTCTGAGGGTGCTCCACCAAGTGATAAGGAGATTACGTCGCATCCATCTTCGATGCCTGTATCCATTCCCTTCAGAATGGCACTATCCGAGCAGCCTTGAGGCGCGCAAACTTTGTATATAGCCACATGCGCCAACGGCGCTACACCGGACGCAGTGCCATTCGCAAGACCATTTAGATTTGCGCCACTCACATAGTTTCCTGCAGCGGTGGATGCCGTGTGAGAGCCATGACCTTCAGTATCCTCGGGGGACGTGCCAAAGACGAAACTCCTTGCGCCAATGAGTTTGTTGTTACATTTGCCGGCAGAGCTGAAGTCACATTTCCCCTTCCATTTAGACGGCGGTGGAGGAATACCAGCGCCGCTAAATGAAGGGTGACTAGAACTGACTCCAGTGTCTATAACACAAATGATCTGGCCTTTGCCGTAGTTGGACTGTGCCCAAAATCCCGAGCCCTGATTCAAACCGAGAAAATTAGGCGTGTGACTCGTATGTAAAGGGAGGATTTTCTCAGGCCTCGCCGAGATGAAACCACTCTTCTTTGACATCTCCTTCACATCATCGGCGGTCAACTTTGCAGCAAAGCCTGACAGCACATGGTGGTAGGAGAAAATAATACGGAGAGATTCTGATGATCCAGCGATCGTGGTGGGCATGAAAGATTGGTAATATGATTCCAGATCGAAGAATTCATCAGATGCAACATGGTTATCTGGTAAATTTACATGAACTATGTAAGTTTGTAAGGAAGAATCACTTGCACTTCCTGAGGATAAATGCTGGAGGAGGACACAAATGCCCGAGAGAACTAGAAACCGAGACATGTTTGGTTGCTAATGATTCGGTTTGGGCCTGATTTCTAAGTTACCAAAAGCTTCATATATATATATATATATATATATAGTCGTAGAGATGAGCAAGTGAAGTGATATTTACTAAAACGAATCACGGAAGAATTTAGCTCATAATGGCTACTCTTGTGAACTTGATCAAGCTATGTGTTGACTAGCAATCCAAGTACATGGAAATATTGTTGCAATTCCTGACTTTTCTCATTATTGGTTGAATTTATAAATCTATAGATAATTAATCACTTTCACATGAGTAATATTCCAAATAAAATCTGTTCCAAGTATATCAAAAAACCTTTATTTTTTTGACTACTCACCAAACAATCACATAAAAACAGAACATCCGGTAGAATTTGGAATAGACCCTACTCAAACCCAATTTTCGAATAGTTTGGGTTGGAGTTAGAACTGGAAATACGCATTCTTCTAGTATTTTTCGATATAGTGAAAATAGAAATATAGATGGTTTATGTTCGGAGTGTCTTTTTTTAGCTTTCCCGAAAGTCGCAACTTTGAACATTATGTGCAAACAAGCTTAAATCCTGAATTTAGTAGAATCAACCGTAAATTGCACACTACTGATATTAAAAAAAAGTGTTTTTTAAGAGAGAGAAAATCAGGTAAACTTTTTTCGGCTTTAGGGAATAAAAAAGTCTCTATATGTAGTGATGTATGGTCTGATCATTGGCAGAAACATGCTTATATGAGAGTAACTTGTCATTGGGTAGATAGTGAATGGAAAGTACAAAAAAGAACAATAGCTTATAGGGTGTTTGATGAAACACATAATGCAATAAATATATGCTTTATGATAATGAATATATTAGAAGAATATAATTTACAACAATAAATATATAGTATTTTTTTTTATAATGCATCTCCTAATGATGCATGTATACCTGAATAAAAAGAATTGTATGATTCTTCATTTAGTGGTCATTTTTTTCATATTAGATGTATTTGTCATATTATTAATTTATGTATACAAGAGACATTAAGATGTATTGATTTAAGTATCAATCCATTAAAATGGCTATAATTTTTTTTGCAAATAGACCTAAAGTAACAAAAGAATGGTTTAGATTTTGTACTGAAAATGGTATTAGGCTCATTCAATTTATCGTAGATGTAGCAATTCGTTAGAACTCAACTTACCATATGCTTAATCAAACAATTCATGATAAAGATTTAGGGTCTGTTTTGTACCAGTTCTTTTTCAGATTATTTTTCTCCTTCTCCTTTTTTTCCAGATTATTTCAAAAATAGTGTTTTAAAACTCCACTTCTCATTCTCATTCTCTTTTTTTTTTTCCAGTTAAAACTCATTTTTTCAAAAGTAGGTAAGAAACTACTTTTTTCTACTTTTATTTTTAATGGTAATTTCGTAAATAAATTAAAGTTATCTTACCAAATTTAATTACAAACACTATTTAATCAACTTACCAAATTTGATTGCAAACACTATTTCTACAACTTTTTCAATTTTTTCATAGTTTTACCAAATACTCAAACAATAGAAAATTAAAAGGAGAAATAAAATCAAAAGAAGAAGTACAAGGAGAAGCAAAAGGAGAAAATCAGTAGGGGTACAAAACAGACCCTTAATGTGTAGAATTTTTTAATAGTAACTATAATCATATATTTTTATTCCTGCTAAATTGGAATGATACTGAAAAACTTTTACAATTGTTAAAATATTTTAATGATTATACCAAAGAATTATCTCATGTATATAAAACCACTTCGTATATCATTGTTCCTATTTGTGTTGATATATGTGCAATGATTTACAACCTGCTTTAAAAACTATTATAAAAAAATGGTGTAAATATCTTCTAAATATACCACTACTTAACCTAATTGTAGTCATTTTAAACCCTCGAATTAAATTAGAAGGTTTAACAACATATTTAGAAGATTATTTCAGTAGATTTAAAGACGAGTATGATGAACCAATTAAAGATTATAGGGCAATAATTGTAACAGTAACTATTTTATTAAACGAGTTTTATTTAGAATATTAAACACACATAGGTATTACGGCTCAGCCTTTTAGGGCATCTGGTTCTAGTAGAAGTCAATCTAGTGGAATGGGGAGTCTAAGGAACCAAGTATTCGGTAAACGTGTCAGGTCTTCGTCGAGTTTCACACGTGGAACTTGACTATTATTTAACCACTACTTTTGAGATTGCACAGATAGGTGTAGAAGAGAATGACAAAATATTCGATATTTTTGGCTGATAGAGGAGCAAATCACGAGATTTTCCAATATTATTGGCTATGGCAAAAGAGGCTCTAGCATGCCCAGTTTCAACCGTTGTCGTAGAGCAAGCATATAGCCTGGGAGGGTACCTATTAAATGACCACTGTTCAAACTAAAGCCCCTGGATGTTGGAATATCATACGTGCCTGCAAGATTGGATAATAGTGAAGCATAGAGATCAAGAACATCCGCCTGTTGAAGATGATCCATTCGAAACATATGAAGATACGAGATCGACAAGCACATCAAGCCCAACTGATCTCGAGTTATCAAACAGGTAATTAAGGTAAGAAACTAGAGAACTACGTGGGCTTTGATTCATTTATGCATACATACATAAATGATATGTAGGTTATTTGATTATAAATGTTAATTAACTTATAGTTAAATTCAAGCCATTCCCTCCCTTTTTTATTTTATTTTTAATTATATTATAAATTTAAATAAATTTAGATTATAAATGTAAATATATATTATATGTTTATAATTTTATATATAGGTTTAGTACTTTATTATATATTTGTAATTTATAATTTTTATTCTAAGTTTATATGTTTATTCTATTTATATTAAATATTAATAATATATAAAAATAAAAATTATGAACGTAAGTAAATGAAACTTATAATATATTTTAAATTTTATAGACTTATATTACATACTTATAAGAAATTAAAATTTTTAAAAGAAAATTCAAGTAATAACAAAGTTTAAAAAAAACTAAAAAAAGGTCGGTTATGCTGGAGGTTACAACTGTATTACCAACCTTGCCGAAACTGTCGTAAAATCGCCCAAAATCGTAAGCCCGTAAACTGACAATCGGTGAAAACCACAAAACGTAGTAACAAAAATCGGAAAAAACTGAACAACAAAGGTTAAGGTTAATATTTGGATTTTTGAAAACTCCCAACCGAAAAAAATCGATGATTCAGTAACTGGCAATCGAACGGCCATCCGTGTATGAAAGAGCAAAGAAGTTGTAAATTTTAAGAATGATCGACCAAAAATTAAATTGAGTTGAATTTTAAGATTGCATTGCATGTGTACATTTTTCCTTTCTCAAACTCTCTTCTTCCATTAAATTCTTGACGCGCAAAAGATTTGTAGGGTAGGGAAGTGTAAATTAACAGTCAAAGATTCTTCCATAATAATAAGTGGCCAAATGTCACAAACCACATATTCAAATCAACTTAATTCCAAATATATACCTAAGATTATATTATATAGGAGACTAAAATGGAAAATTGGATCCTAAATGTTGATTTTATTTCAGAAAATAAAGATGATGTACTTGAACAGATTTTATATGGAATATTCCATTTAGGCTCCAATGCGAGTTATGATCTGTCAATCTTAAGATTCCATCAATCTTCAGACATAAATGAACCGTCCTCCATTGTAATCTGACGGATGGTCAGCTTATAGCTTGATTAAGTTCTCAGGTGTAGTCATTATTAACTAAACTCTGCCACTGATTCTTCTTAGTAAACTACATCATCAGTTTTAGGTCTATATATGCAGCTTGTTTTAGCTTGATAAAATAAAAATATATATATTCTTAACAGCAGATCAACTTAGTTATTACCAGCAATGTCTCGAGTCCTAGGTCTCTCCATCATTTGTGTACTCATTTTGCAATTCTCATCAAGAATTGCAAGTGAGTCTTCTTTACAAACTTACATTGTTCATGTTGATTTATCAGATGTTAAGGTTGTTGGGTTTTTGTATATAATTTCAAAAATTTCTCAAGAACAAGGTGGAATATCAAGAGAACATATACACATGCCAGGATCACTTGGTAATAACATGACTCAAAGTTTAAAGGATTGCAGAAACTGTACCTCAATCCCGGACTTGAAATCCTTTCCCAATCCTTTCCAGTTGTGATGCCGAAATTCTTTTTGAATCCTTTTCAGTTACGAAACTGAAATCCTTCTCAAATCCTTTTCAGTCGTGATTCCAAGTCTCCAATTGAGAAGGCCTCTAATGCGTTCACTCATTGACAGAATTGAGATGATTGCTAGACCTTTTTTGTGATCGAGAGAGTTCAAAAATCTCTACAGAAACAGTCGGAGTTAGTATCGAGAGAAGAAGAGAAAGAAGGTTTTATCACGTCAGGAATGTGAGAACCGATTCTCACATTCCCAACGCGAGAATCATGGGTGGTGGTGGGGGAGTTGTGATTTTTCACAACTCCCTCACGAGTCACGAATCTCTTGTGTCCTCAATTAGGCTTCCCTAGCCCAATTGGATTAAATCTCCAATTTTAGATTTATTAAATAGATTGGGCCTTTAATTAAATTCCAATGCCCAATTTGTTACCCATTGAGTTGGGCTCGATCTCATCGAGGCCCAATTCTTTTCTTCTCATCCGGGTTGTTGAATTAATCACGTCCGATAAA
>JAOWBN010140036.1:0-18887 GCA_028565015.1 Pinguicula moranensis
CAAAATAAATTACCTGAAAGCATTTCCACCTCTTGTCAGTATTGGTCGCGTCAACAGGAGTGGGTTGGACTAATAGTATGCTACGTAGTTTGAGCACAACCCGTAGAACCTGATGGAATACTATGTTGATCATTTGGCCACTACGTTGGAAGTCAGATTGCAGAATTCTGTTTTTCTGGTGGTGTGCAAGTGTACGCAAAACAATAGCGACCTTCTTAGATACGGACACGTACATGTCATCCTGTAGCCCACACTCTCATTTAAAAACTTTGCATAACTTAGAGAACGCCTTGTTACACAGTCGTAGATTTTTGAAACACTCTGTGTTTGTATCTTGAGTAATTCGCTCCATGAAGGCCAATCGCTCAGAAATCTTGTTGAGTACAAGGTATTTATGAGGTTCCAACTTATCACGTTTGTGCTTACGTCTAAGCAAACGAGCGGATCTACCTGTCTCTTGATCCGTTAAGGATATGATAGCATGCAAAGCTTCGATGAAGACACATGCGAATAGCAAGAAATTCATGGCATCCAATACATACAGCATATCCCTAGAGGGATCCATTGCACTAAACCCCCCCAAATAGGACGGTTAAGTATAAACATAACCGTGCTCGGTAAACAAAAAAAAGACAGAAAAAGACACATAAACACAACACTTGATGGGTTATTCAGCCCTAAAATGACACATCCCCTGTGCAGCAAGCATAAACTAGTATTAATTTCGTACACACAAGTTAATATAGTGTTTACACGATCATATAGTTATAATTAATTGGCTACGAAACGGAAATGTATCTTAGAAGAAGATTACTTCTCCATGTAGTGCAAGAGAGTGGGATGAGCAGTGGATTTGGCAGAAACTAACACAAAGAGCAATTAAATCCAAATAAACCAAACAACGTGTGAACAAAACATACCCACAAGTAATAGCATAATCAAGCTTCAGAATATGAATTACTGGAATAATGATGTTTCAATCGCCCTAAAAGATAAATGTTGAAAGTATCCGAACCCTAAAAATCAAATAGCAACAAACTGGCATGAACCCCTCGCAAAATCACAGCATGGACGACAACATCAGCGAATATTTGATAGCTCGTATCATAAACGGATGATTAAACAAATTCCGACCAAAACACGTTAACCCTAGCCACGAATACACGACAAATCGAAGAAAACGAAGATAGTGTTTACGTTGTACGGCTTAAAGGTGTGGTGGGCAACCGAACTCGAGCTTGTCTCCATGTGAACCGCCGCCGCCCATCGCGAATTGCGGGGTCTTCAAAATCCAGAAAAATGAAGAGGAGAACAGGCGTGTGGCTCGTCGAAGGGTTATTCTCACGGTATATACCTGGTACCCTAGTAATAAGAGAGATTTGTAGGGGCATTTTGGTCTTTTGACGACGGTGACTAGAAAGTGGTTTCCGTAAACCCTCGAGTGAAGGTGGACAAAAATACTAAAGTTGTCCACCTTCAAACCCTGCCCAGGGAGTTATCCAACGGGCAGCAGGAAGTCAGGTTTTGGATACCAAACGGTGGACAAAGTAGGTTAACGAAAGGTAACCGTTTCCAGACCGCCTTCAGACCGGATACCAAACGGGCCCATACGGTTTTTGTAAGGTAAGAACAAATCAAATATTTGTTTTATTTGAATGATTAATTAGTAGAATTCTTATGAATTAATTAATAATTGTAGAATAATAATCAATTAACAATGAGTTAATTATTTTATTTTACAAATTTTAGTTATTCTGAAAATCAATTAACTATGTGTTAAAATCCAATAAATGAGTTTTACGAATATAAGTATGTCTTATATATATATAAACCATTTGTGTGTTAGATAAATTATGTAATATGCATTATTAGGAATTATTTATTTTTATTGCTAAGTGCTATTAAATGTTTTAATCCTTAGCATACATGCTTAAGAATTATTTTAATTTTTCTATGTTCAATATAATTCTTAGTATGCATGATTATGAATTATTTATTTTTATTTGCTAAGTACAATTAAAAATTTTAATTCTTAGTATGCATGATTAAGAATTATTAATTTTTATTTGCTAAATGCAATTAAATTTTTTAATTCTTAGCATTCATGATCAAGAATTATTTTAATTTTTGTTAGTGCAATTTAATTCTTAGTATGCATGATTAGGAATAATGTGTTGAGTGCAATTTTAATTCAAAGCATGCTTATGTGAATTAGGAATTAAGTTTATTAGAATATGTTTTCAACAAATAAAATTAATGAACAAATAATTATTAACTATGTATTAATAATTAAATTATGGTAATCAAAATCATATTACCATAATTATTTCGAATTTCGAAAAAATCCACGATAATTGTGCTTTGGGGGGTTGTGTAGGACTGATTTTTAAGGGGGACGCTTGTGACCCCACCAGACATCTGGACCCTTCACGAGGAATGGTAGCACTGTCTAAGCAGCTGATCACCGGAATTATAGTACAAGATCAGCTACCTGGGTGCTTATCAAATCAATTTAGGATCACCTCTAAGCCAATTTATCCATTCACTATCTGATAAAAGGGAAGACAAACGTTAGACTCCCTTCAAAACAAAGATGAATCATGACGTGAACATCATGACATTCGCTGACATATCCAAGCATGTCGAGCTTGAAGACGAGAACCTGCAAGCTTCCGGTCCTCCTGCCAAAGTTCTTGCTACTCATGGGGGAAACCCTAATATGAACAAGAAATTTGGTAAGTCAATGAACAAGAATAAGAAATTTGTTAAAAGAAAAAAATTGTTAAACCGCCCAAGGCTAAAGGACTCGAGAATATGGCACGTGTGAAGTGCTATAATTGCAAAAAGAAATATCACTACTCCCAGGACTGTTTCGAGCTTAAAAAAGTACCTTATTCTCCAAATAACCCAGATTATGCGTTTGCTCCCATGCATTAGTTGTTAACTCCTTTCCTAAATGGATTGTTTATTCGGGAGTGTCCAGCACGTAGTGAATGACCATGCTGGATTTTTCAAGTTTCATCGTTGTGGTGCCGGAACACGAAGCGCAACCATGGGAAACGACAGTAAATAGGATGTCATCGATATTGGCACCTACAAACTCCAGCTTCGTAGCCAGAATACATTGTTGTTATATGGCATAATTTATGTGTCGAGATTCCCCTATTGTTTAGTTTCAATTGTTTCTTTTCTAAAATTAGGTTTTTATTTAATTTTCGTCCTAGTGGATTAAAAATTGAGTACGGTGATGATGTGTTTGATTAAGACTCATACAAACATGATTTTTTTGCATTCTTGATTTGGATGATATTTATAACAATTCTATTAAATCATTCCATGCTTTAGTTTCCAATGAAGACACAACTTCTGAATCTATTAAATGTCATGCTAGACTTGGGCACATTGGCCAAGATAGGTTAAACATACTTGCTAAGTGCGGTCTAATAAACCAACTCACTAAGGGTAAGTTGCCTATGTGTGAACCTTGCTTAGTTGGTAAGGCTTCTCGAGCCTCAAGTCTATTGGATTTAATTCATTCCAACATTTGTGGACCAATGAGCGTGAAAGCACACCATGGGGCTTCATATTTCATCACCTTCATAGATGACTACTCACACTTCGAACATGTGTATCTGTTGTCTCATTGCCACAACGCACTTGATGTGTTCAAACACTATGTAGCAGTAGTAGAGAATCAGTTGGAAAGATACGTTAAGATTCTTCAGACCGACCGCGATCGCAAATACCTTCCTGATATGTTCAAAGGGTATTGAGATAAAAAAAAAAAAAAAAGGGCACAATAAGGCAACTTACCATTCCTTAGACCCCGCAGCAAAACGGTGTTGCAGAATGTAAGAATCGCACCCTGCTTGATATAGTTAGATCTATGATGGCGCAAGCTAACCTATCCATTAACTTTTGGAAAGACGCGTTGCTCACGGTAACATATATCTTCAATAGAGTACAAGGCAAGAGTGTGTTCACCACTCCATATGAGTTATGGAATGGAAAGAAGCCAATCTTGGACCATATGAGACCATGGGATTCGACGGGCTATGTGCACAACCCAATCCATCAGCATGACAAATTTGGTCCAGGAGCAACCAAGAGGGTGTTTAGTCGATACCCCGAACATTCAAAAGGAAATGTAATGTTCTGTGAACATCTAAATGGAGATATGACTGAAATCGACAGTCGCAATGTCAAATTCATAGAGGACCAGTTCCTAACTATTGGAGAAATAAAACAGGATGGTCAGTTGTATGAGTTGCAACATGACTTGCCACTATCTCTTGGTGTATGGGAGAATATGTTTTACCAAATTGCCTAAAATAATGTAATCCCACCTATTCGAAGTGAGAATTTGCCACATGAGGGCCAACATGAAAGAGAGATAAGTCATCCACACTTCATGCCTAACAAAAATGAGGGTCAACATGAAAGAGAAGTAAGTCCTCAAAATTTTATGCCTAGAAATGAGATCAGCTCTCAAAATATAGGCCATGACGATTTGATAACTAGCCCCATGAATCATAGGGTTAGTGGAAGCGGACCTTCTCACACCGTCAGCCCCACGAGCCAAAGGGTTAGTGGGAGCAGACTCCCAACCAGGCAAGTAGAAGATCATGTTATCCGAAAGAGTGAACGCTACAGAATTCATTGCCGATACTTTTAGATTGAGGAAAACATATTCTTCTCTGGTCCTTTGAAAGTGGAAGAGCCCACCTCTTATAATGAGGCTATGGACTCACCCGACAGAAAAAAATGGCTAAGTGCTAAGAATGATGAAATGGACTCGATGCAAACAAACGAGGTTTGAGAACTTGTTGATCCACCACATCGCTGAAAATCAATTGGATGCAAGTGGGTATTCAAGGTTAAGTGCGGTGTGGGTGGATCAATTGAAAAGTTCAAGTATCGACTCGTGGCAAAATATTTTACCCAAATTAAGGGTATAGACTATGAAGAGACATTTTCTCCTGTGATGAGGATTACCTCTATTCGCCTACTTCTAGCTCTGGTTACCCATTTGGATCTCAAATTATTCCAAATGAACATAAAGATTGCATTCCTCAATGAAACACTTGAGGAAGAGATCTACATGGATCAACCTATTGAGTTTGTTTCAACAGGTCAAGATGACAAGGTATGTCGTCTTACAAGATCTATATATGGACTTATACAATCTTCCAGATTGTGGTACATCGTATGGCTTCACCATGATAGATGAAGATCACTGCGTGTATGTCCTAAAGACAAAGGGAGGAATCATGTTTTTCTCATTATATGTCTACGGCATACTATTGGCTGGAAACAATATGGAAATGATCAACGCCACCAAACAGTTACTATCCTCCGTCTTTGAGATGAAGGACATGGGTGAAGCTATGTATGTCCTAGGCGTAGAGATATACAACAATCGTTTTAAGGGAATGTTGGATTTGTCCATGTAGGCATATATAAACACCATATTCTTTGTGTTTTATCTCTCGATGCTCTCTGTACGTGCGCCCTACATGAATAGTAAACCATGTCCAGCCGTCTCTCCTTCTCTGATTTCACAACTCGTCGATGGCGTCTAGTCACTCAGCCACGCACCTCCTCTCCCCGGGGCTGCCTCACTCACCCGGGGAGGCAGAAAAAAGTCTTCTTTCCTCTTCCCTTCTCATCTTGTATCCCGCCATTTTCATCCACTCACCATGAATCCATGGCTAGTTCCTTCCCAGCAACTGAAACGGCTGCGTTGTGCGGCTATTAAAGTTGGAAAAACTCCAATGCTGCCATCTCAGTCAAAATGGAGCTACGCTGTGATACTACACTCTACTCAGTCTATATTTGAACATCTTGGTCCACGGCCCATACAACAATGGTCGGTGATGCAATCTCCACCTGTTGTTCCCCCCTGAGCTCTTGAGACATACCTATTTCATTACAAACTTTCCCATGAATGCAGATCCTGTACGCTTGCGGAACATCCTGAACAAACAAGAGAAGGTGCATACTCTAAAGATAGCAAAGAAACTCTCTTGGGAGGGCTTACCATTTGGATTTGTTGACTTTGAAATGCCGTTGGATGTAGATGCTACTCTCTTGAAGCTAAACAATGTATGGATCGGTTCAGTCTAGCTAAAAGCCAATGTAGCACTCTTTGAAATGGCTGGGAGTTCCTCACGGGCTGTGTCAAAACTTACCGCAATCCCCCCTCTGGCTACGATGAACATTTTTACTCTTAATGCCTCTACGAGTAAAGGTGAAGCTTTTCTGAAAGCTGAGACTCTGCTAGAATCGCAGAACCCCCCTAAATAGGACCTTCTGCTGCTACTCTCTATGCCCTCTATTACTTGGCTGATGGAAGGCTTTATTGGTTTTCTGAAGAATTGTCTAGATTGCAGGCGACTGCAGCTGAAACTAAAAGCAGTTGGGTATCTTCATGTTATTGTCAGCCTTCTTGACGAGTCTTGAGTTCTTCTGTGGGAAGAGGACAAACATGATCTGCAAAACTTGATGGCTAATGACTGTGTGTGGCAATCACATTGGCTGACGGATCTGATGCCATGGACTGAAGATGTAGACTGCACCGCTACAACTAGATGGATGAAAGTGTTCAGTCTGCCATTTAAGTACTGGACCAGTAACATTTTACATAAGATTGGAACTACTCTGGGCTCTGTAGTATGGATTGATGAATGTACTCTGTCTCACCGTCATCTAGAAGCTATGGAAATCCTTTTGCGGGTGGAATTGGGCCAGATCATCCCTTTGGTGCTGCAGGTGAACCTTGATCGTTATCTGAAGACATTGCAAGTCTTTGAAACTGACAGCGGTAGATTTGAATCAAGCATGTGGAAATATATGGAAAATAGTGGGGATGATGATTCTAGCTCGAGTATTAGCCATGTGTCTTACTCCTCTGATTATTTTTCATCTGACTCGGAGAGTAAATAACTAGTAGAGCCAGCTGCCCAGGCTAAAGTGTTTATATTAATGTTGATGGGATCCACACATCAACCACTAATGGTCTATTAAATACCTCATCTACTTGTTCCACAAGACCAGTCCTATCTAATGGCGCTCTATGCAGAAATTGGACACTTGTTCAGATCGATTGGTGGCCTTTTATAAAGGACAAATAGGATTGTGGGACACTAGAAACTATAGGGTTGGTGAAACTCACTAAAGCCCTCCCAGTAAAAGGGCCTCTACCCGAAGCAGGGGCTGCTCTACCACTGGTCGTTGTGGTAGATGGTCCTCTAGAAAAAGACATCAGTAGTGAAGATGTTGTGTCCCTGGCACCGCAGGTCAATATGGTGATTGATAAATTGCCTACACCCTTGGACTCTCCCACGCATATGGTTGCTGCTAATCTTCCTTTGTTTCTAATGTTATGTTCTTTCAATGGGAAAGGATCTTCCTCTTCAATTTCAGCACAACTACCAGACCGCAACATTCATCAAGCAGGTACTCCTCTATCCATAGATAACACATTGTCTGTGATTAATCTTCAACAGGTTGACATGGCTCTTTCCAACGAGGCTATGGAGAATGATTCCCCTGCACTAAACCTCTCATCAAGTAAGAAGTCAGGCCCAGCAACAGCTATTCCAAAGAAGAGATTCAACAAATTAGATATGGGGGCCCTAAGACAAGGAGCCAAACACGAAAAAAATGTGGAAAGGATGCAGGAAAGTATCAAGCCTCTCTTAATGAGTGGATATCAGGATTATCTCAGGATCACATATCCTCTGCAAGCTACTGTGTTGATCACTCAATTTTTATGGAGCACATCATCTCTGAGGTTGATGCCATAATGGATGTGGGTGCTGCTCTGGGTTTAACTTATGTCCCTAATCACAGCGAAGCTCAACAACAGCTGATACGATGAATAGCTTGCAAAGAAAATCTCAGAAAGCTGCAACACCATATAGCAGCAAGAAAGGGGATGGGGAAATTTTTCCATGAAGTGTTTTTTTTATAATCTAAATTCTATTGATAATGGTAATAGTAGGTCTTGTATAATAAATGGAATTTAAAACAGAAGAAAAAACAAGAACAAAATTACAAAATTGAACATATTCCAGCATCTATCAACTAGTACTCGTTGATGAAGATCTTGGCAATGTTCACACTCTCTATCCGTCATGATTTACAAGATGTTTCCTATTTTCTGTCACTTGGCTTGGACGTGGCTGAGTTTTGGTTCCAAATGCCAAAACCTGGTGGTGTTTCTGGAGTTCTGCTTAGATCACTTTTATCCACCACTTATACCGCACAAGGTCAGTTCTCCTTTGATGCCTTCCCCCTGTACCTGTACCTTGCAAGAACTTACAAAATAGTCAGTAGTTCAACATATTGACCATCTCTGTTTCACATGTAGATAAGTCTCAAATTAATATTGCTATTGAGCATCACTCTGTTCAGATCATTATCCATAGGAGCATCAGGTCCAATAGTGTGTGCATTCTACGTACATCCTCTCTGTGTGCACATTCACCTGCAATGTTAGCAAACTTCCTTTTCGTCCTAAACAGGCATATCAGCATTGTAGCTGAAAAAGGCAGGCCATCCCATAATTGCGCAATCATGACAAGTATAACATGTCCACCAATAGAGCTAGTCTACAGTAGTAGCTATTCATTTGGAAACTAAAAATCTAAGCATGGAAATTCAGATAGCATACTAGATAATCAGACTGTAGAGTTAGTATTAGATTTCATAATTCAATACATCTTAAAGGACATACTATCCAATCATTTAAAGCATAAGCGAATTGTGGTTTGATTTGGTGAGCTTTCATGTTGATCCATGTATTTCTTTGTAAGGCTTGTACTGCTGAATTAATCACAGGGTTTACCCCCTCAAAGTGCCTTTTATTCCTTAGTTTCCACGATTGCCAGACAAATGAAATCCAGATAGATTTCCAAACGTCTAAGTTGTTGCCCGGTGGTTTCCTGGATTGAAACTCCTGAAATGTGGGCACTAATGTGGACAATAAGTTGTTTTTATATCCCCTGAAAGCCATTTATCCAAATCCTGCCAGAGAGAAAGAATTATAGGACAATTGCAGAATAAATGCTTGTAACTCTCCTGACCTGCACTGCATAGGGTGCATGGGATCTCGTGCTCCGTTGGGATAATTCCTCTGTTCTGCAGTGTTTGCTTGATAGGTAGGGCCTTTAACTTGAGCTTCCATGCAAAGATTTCCTATTTTGCCTGAGAATATTTATTCCAGATCGTGGACAGCTGCCTAGCCTTCTCATTTGTGAATGGTGATTCCTGTGCTTCAATCTATTTTTGGTAGATATATTTAGTACAGTATTTTCCAGAAATCTCCCCTTTAAACCAATATGAGTCTTGGCTATGCTGCATAGGGAGTGTTCCTTGCAGAAGGGCTATAAGCTGGTCAAGCTGGTGGTATTCTTCATTGTTCCTCAGTTCTCTTCTCCAAGTAAGATTCCATCTCCAGCTGTTTTCTTCCCAAGTCCCTGCATTTGAGATAAAGATCAGAGAATTAACTGAGATTCTAAAAAGGAGTGGGAAAACTTATGATAGGGGTTCAGTTGTTATCCACTTATCCTTCCAAAAAGTATTCCAGACCCATCTCCAATTTTTATGTCCACATTTTGTTAAAACCAAATCTAAGAAGTGCGATGTTGTAAGGTCTTCCACCAGGAGGATGAATAATAGTTCCATCTTCTTCTTCCACGCTGTGAAAGGCTAGAAACTATAGGCATCTGGAGAAGTCTAGTGTCCCCAGCTGCAACCCCATCTCTGTTTTATAGTTAGATCTCAGAATATCAGTAGCTTGGGAATTCTTTCCATGTAGAATTTTGGCCCCCCATTTCCCTAGCAGTGAATTGTTGAACTCTCCAATTCTTTTAATGCCAAGTCCTCCTTTACTTTTGGGCAGGGTTATTTTGCTCCAAGAGGACTAAGCTGCAACTCTCTTACCTGTATTTCTTCCCCATAAAAAATCTTTCTTCAGTGTTGTTAGCTTGTGCAAAACAGATTTAGGGATAATGTAAAATGACAAGAAATGCATAGGCAGTGTATTGAGTACAGAATTAATTGGTACCACTTTACCTCCCACTGATAGCATATTGTTCTCCCAGGACTGCAGAGTCAGTGTTGTCTTGGCCACTATGGGCTTCCATACTTCAGCTTTTTGGTTCTTTTCTACACCCACTGGAAGACCAAGATATTTGAAGGAGAAGTGTCCTTACTTACATCCTACGTATGCAGCCATTTCCTCCAAGGTTCTTCCATCCATGTTCACTCCATATAGTGAGCTTTTGCCGTAGTTCACTTTTAATCCAGATAATAGTTCAAAGTTTAGGAGGATAGCTTTGAAATCTCTGAATGTACCCCAGCTTGATTCACTAAAAAGTAAGGAGTCATCTACAAATTGCATATAAGAGAGCTCCACCTTCTTTCTTCCTACCTGCAGAGGGGTAAATTTATTTAGTCTTGCTACTCTGAGTAGTAAAACAGATAAACCTTCTGCTGCAATATTGAAGAGCAGGGGGGATAGTGGATCCCCCTGCCGTAATCCTCTCTATGGAATGTACTCCGAGGTAGGTCTACCATTAATTAATACAGAGCAGGTGGAAGAACTGAGTATCTCAGCAATCCAGTTGATCCATGCCTCAGGGAAACCCATTTGCCGCATTATAGATAAGAGGTAAAACCAGTTTAAAGTGTCAAATGCTTTCTCCAGGTCCACTTTGAATATTATGGCAGACTTCTTCAACTTCCTTAGCTCATCAATTGTCTAATTAGCTACCAATATGCTGACATGGATTTGTCTTCCTTTAATGAACGCCATTTGATGAAGTGAGATAATATCTTCCATCACAGTAGCTAGACTTCTTGCAAGGTTTTAGATAACATTTTAGGCATGGTACCAATAAGGGTTATTGGCCTGAAATCCTCCATGGCCATTGGATTTGTTTTCTTGGCTACAAGTGTAATATGAGCAGCATTAGCACCTACGATTATTGTGCCGTTTTTGTAAAATTCCTGCATCATCCTCAATATCTCATCTTTGAACAGGTAGCTAAAGTGCTTGATGAAGCCAAAATTCAACCCGTCAGACCCTGGACTCTTGTTGCTGCCACAAGCATTAATAGCTTCAAACATTTCTTGCTATGTGAAAGGTAATATCAGTTAGTTTCTTGAAGCATCTGACAGTTTCTTGAACATATTAGCCTGAAATCTTGGTCTAGCCCAGTTGTCTTCTCTGAATCTGCTCTGAAAGTGAGCTTTGAAACAGTTCTTCACCTCTTGCACATCATCTATCCAGACTTGATTCTCCCATATCCCTGTGATGGTGTTCATGTTCCTGCGTTAATTTTTGCATCTATGATAGTACGCAGTTTTAGCATCCCCTAATTTAAGCCACTGAAGCCTAGACTTTTAGTAATATGTAGTGTCCAGCATATAAGTCACTTTGTGTAGCTCTTCCCATAGGTTCTTTGCCCTCTGTTGTAAATCATCCGAGGTTGTATCCCCCAAATCAGCTTCAAGTTCCAATTGTTTGAGTGAGTTTGACACCTTATTTCTCTCTGTGAATAATTTTCTTGGTGCATCAATGTTCCATTTCCTCACTGCTGCTTTGATTTCTCGGACCTTATGTTTAATTATCTGTCCTTCATATTTGAGGTTACACGGTTGATTCTAGTTATCCTCTATCAGCTTATTATAGTTGTCGAGTGCGAGACTACTTTAGAGTCTCTAGTATTTTATTTTGTCCCTATGTGAGGGAAAATGTAAATAAAAATATGTACTTTCGATATTATATATATAAAAATCTTAGCTTATAAAAAAAAAAGCTTATTATAGTTGTCATCTTCTAGCCAGCAGATGAGGACTTTGAAAGGTTTAGGGACCCAGTCTTTTATAATAGATTGCAAGGCCACTGGGATGTGATCAGAATCGTCCTTTTCCATACCTGTTTGAGCCCAGTTAGAGGATGAAGACAGCCACACATCATTGAGTAAAAATTTGTCCAATCTACTTGTGCATTTCAGGGAACTTGGGTACCAAGTGTATTTTCTTCTAGCAATGGGCAGGTCATGTAGTCCCATATTGTTAATAAATCCCTGGAATGCCAACACTTCGGCGCCATAACTTGTTGAGGAGGAGCCCTTCCTTTCCTTTAGGTGCAAAACAACATTAAAATCACCAAAAATACACCATTTTCCTGCTCCATACCAGAATAGTAGTCCTGCAGTTCCTGCCACTGAGATTCCTTTGTTTGTAGATCTGTAGGGCCATAAACATTAACCATATTACATTGCACCACTTCATTACACCACTTACTTGAGATGCCAAGAAAGCCACTTCTTGAAAACATGCCTGTTTTATAATTTTTTCTGATTTCAAATGCACAATAACCCCTCTGATTGCCCTAATGATCCACTATAGGCCCAATCATAATCGTCATTATACCATAATCTCTGACACAACCGCCTATGTATCACCTCAAGTTTAGCCTCTTGAATCCCAATAAAGTCTACTTACTGTTTCATAATCAATTGCGAGAGCCTCTTCTTCCTTCCTTGACCCCAAAGCCCCTAACATTATAAGTTATCAACTGCATTGGTTAATGTTTATCCCCTTGCTGCTATGGTCCTTGGCTGAATTTTTTTGTTGCTGCTGGGCACTGTTATTGCTGAATATTCTATCAAGTTCAGCTTTAGTAGGCTTATAAGATGGTCCATAATCTATACCAAGTTCCTCTCCAATATTTATGATCTTATCAATCTCGTGTTGTCTTTTTGTTGCTAAGGAAGTTTTAGTCTGCTCCTAGTTTTGCACTGCCAGAGTATGTCTTTTAGATTGTTGGTCCATCAACTGATCTATCCATTGGTCCAAGGATGCCTTATCAGTCTCATAATTACCCTCAGCTTCTCTCCTGGTTTGACTCCTCGTTCTAGGACCAGTTTTTCTCTGCATTGCACCTTTCTTTTTCTTTTCTGATGAGGAGTGGAGTGTAAGATTTCCTTCTCAGGAGGGGAAAGTGGAGGAAAATTCTCTAAGTCATCCATGATACCAGTCTCAGAAGGCAGAGTGACTATTGGTACCACTTGCTCAGGATGTTCTTCAAAACTAGGAGGGATATTCAGGTGATCATTTGATGTATGTATGACCAATTGTTTTTCACTTTGTCGGCTGACTTGACTAGTATTAGAAGACAGTTCAGGCCACCACCCTAGTTTAATGGGGGTCAAGATGGGCTTAGTAGGTGTGGAGGTGTCCCCAGTAGGTCTCACAATTGACTGAGGGGTCTCTTTGTTGTCCTGTTCTAACTGACTACTTACATTCTTGACTTGGACTTCATTGATATCTGCAGCAGATTGGAAGCTAGTGTGAGTATGGAAGGATTCCAGTGAGTCCAGGCTATCCTCATAGGCAAAAGATGAGAACTCAGACAAGTCAATATTAGACCTCTTATCTGTATCAACTTCCCTTATGCACAGTGTATACTCACGATTGTTGATGTCAATTACTATTGAAGACAGTGTGATCTTGTAAATGGGGATATCCAGAAGTATTTCAGCTTCTTCCAATTGAAAATGCTTCTCAGTTTGAGGGTCAGTACAGATGAATATCCCTAATTGCTGGCCAATTTTTTTAAGCACCTCCTCATTCCATGCTATTAGGGGCAGACCGAATATTTTCATCCATACGAGTCTTCTGCTTGCTACCATGTCCTCCTGGTCAGACCAAGGAGCTAACGGATCTTTAAGCCATAGGGATAACCAGTTCTGCTCATGCTTCTGTAAAGTAGGAAGGTCACAGGCCTCTTGCTCCCATAACAAAACTTTGCCTTATCCCATAGCACTCGCTATGATGTTGAGATATCTTGCTCTTTTGAGTTCCAGTTGGTACTCTCTGTTGTGAACATCTCTCAATATTCCAACCCTTCCAGAGGTCAGCCAATCATAACTTCTTGCTTCACAAGTCCACTTCAATATGGGAGGGGATCCAAGGCTACACTCTGTTTTGTTACTATGTTCTTCTTCCTTTTTCATGCCCTTCTGAGTTGCTGTTGTAGTCTTAGTATGTAAAATAGGGCTAGGCTATGATGTTTGTCCATCCTGCAATTTGCTGAAAGTTACAGGAATCCATTGTAGAGTAGTCCGTGAAGTAACCTTTGGTGCCTGTCTGTAGCTATTGCCCTGAACTTGCAAATTTCTGCCAGCAGAAGCATTTCCAAATCTGGCCAAGTTGAATCTGAGCATATGATGGTCCATCCAGGTATTGTTCAGATCGTAGAATAACCTGTTTAAATCTTGAATGTGAACAAAGTCAGTAAAATCAAATGGTAAACCATTTTTACCCATTTTCCTAGCAATTCGTACCTTTTCTAGCGTACCATACTTCTTAAGAACAGTTTCTAAGTTAGAGATAGAGGAGCCAGGAGGAAAGTTGGATATAAAGAACGTACCTTCAGCGAGCGTAACCTTGTTACCTCTATCTTTTGGAGGTTTAGCTTCGGTGTTTTGCATTACCTGTTTAGCCACCAATAGGCTACGCTGTGTTTTGAGCGCGCTGGCATAAGAAAGACCAGGTCCTACTCGCCGGGATGGATAGACTATCTGTTGGGGGCCTAGCCTGGTGTGTATAGGCCGGATATCTCCGACACTGAGGCATCGTGCGTACGCAAAGGAGGCTTCAACGTTGCAATATCTACCCGAAGTATTCCGTCTCAGACCACCTTAGGCAATCCAGATGCGATGTTTCCTAAGGTAAGCTTTCTTCGTATTTCTCACTTGAAAAAGCGGTATAATCCATTGGGGTAACATTTCTACTCAACTTTGTAAGGATTTACACAATCAGAACTGTGTCGCTACAGGAGCTGTGTCGCGTAGAGTGGAAGGAGAGTGTCCAGAGAGAAAGGAAGGGGTCAGTTAGAGGAGTCTCCCAGGGAATCAGATGTATTCTCGGGGAGAGGGGAGCGAGGATGGATGGGGGACGCTAGATCTTGCCGGTAGTGAGCGAGATCGATGGTGACGAAGAAGGATCGACGAGGGTTTTACTATTTATGCAAGTCGCTTACGGAGAGGAAATCTCGATATCTCGAAGAAGGGCTTGAAATTCCTAACTTGTACCACATTGAAATACTGAGAAGTGAGAATGCACCAGAGCAATTTATGCAAGCACCCAGTGGAAGACAAAGATCATCTATTAAGAGAAAAGGAGGCAAGCCTGTGGATGGAGAATAAAGTTAGCATAGCTATGTGGTATAGGTTTCCTTCCAGCTTGCTAAAGAAGAGAAGTCAGCACTGTTCCTAGCCTTCCATGTAGACCACATCACGGCCAGCCAAATAGAATTCCAAGCAGGCAGGTTAGTACCATGGGGAGCGACAGTGGAGTGTTCCAACAGATTTAGAACAGCTACACCACCAGGAGTAGTGAGCGATGGCATATGATCAAACCAAGAGACAATGCCTGCCCAGAGGTTGCTTATGACAGAGCACTCAAAAAAGAGATGGGAGATAGTCTCAACTTCTGACCAGCAGAGAGGGTATAAAACCTCATGATTCACTGGAATAATACCTCTACTCTTCAGGATTACTTTAGTAGGCACTGAAGATTAGATTAGCAACCAAACAAAAATATAATATAGACCTGCTAGTTTGGATAGATCATTAAGTTCAAATGCCCAAATCTCCCTTCTCCATCTCCAGTACCAATACCAGTAGTTATTCACCCACATTCCTGCATCAGATATGAGGATGTCTCTACATAACTCATTTTGAAAAAGCCTTGGGAAACGCTCAGCCAGAGCAATGTTGCTATGCCACTTATCAGTACAAAATTTGATTTTGTCACCATTCCCTAGCTTGAGAAGGACATTGTCATCAAACCATGAGAGTCGCAAGACCTCCTGAATACTGGTCCACCATGAAGAGGCATAGCCCTTGCCTCAAGGTCTAACAATGATAGAGTGGCTCTCCAAAGGCAGGAGTGCCCTAAATCCTGCAATGGAGTAATGTGGGCTACTCCCATACTTTGATCTCAGGATCTCAGTTGCTAATGAAGGAGCACCATTGAGTAATTGGAGCCCCCATTTCCCAAGCATAGCAACATTAAAAGAGTCTAAGCTGCGCACTCCAAGTCCACCATTAGCCATAGAGGTGGTGAGTTTCCCCCAGGAGGACAAGCACAATTTGGTCTTGCCGGTTGAAATACCCCAGAAGAACATCCTCTGGATGATGATAAGCTGTTTGATAACAGACTTGGGAGCACAAAAACATTAGATGTAGTGTGAGGGTAGAGCTGCAAGCCCCGCATTTAAAAGAGTCAGCCTACCACCAGTTGATAGCCACCTATTCTCCCAAGCTGAGAGAGTGTTTTTGAATCTGTCCAGAACAGGTTGCCATGCAGATGGACTCCTCATGCTGCACCCACAGGTAGGCCCAAGTATCTAAAATGAGGATAAGATGACTGGCAGTGTAAGAATGCAAACATTTCTTCTAGTATATGAGGCTGCACATTAACCCCAATTAACTTGCTCATACCAAAGTTGATCCTAAGTCCAAAAACTAACTCAAAATTAAGAAGAATGGCCCTAACAGCTAGTACGGAACTCCAGTCAGCTTGGCCAAAGATGACAGTGTCATCCGCAAACTGCAGATGAGAAATCAGCACCTTGCTTCTGCCTATACTCAGTCCCTTGAACAAATTCAGTGTGATAGCCTTGTTTATCATGGTGGATAAACCCTCAGCAGCGAGAAGGAAAAGGAATGGAGAGAGCAGATCTCCCTGCCTAATGCCACATGTGGGGTAAAACTCCTTGGCTGGGCTCCCATTTACAAGAATAGAAGTTGAAGAAGACTCTAAAAGGCCTTTGATTCACCACTTCCAGCAAGGGGAAAAGTTCATGTTGGACAGAATCTGTATCAAAAAGTTCCAATTGATTGTATCAAGCGCCTTCTTAAAGTTGACTTTAAAGATGAGAGCTTGCTTTTTAAGCTTCTTCACTTCATTTATGACTTCATTTGCAGCAATGACAATGTCCAGCATCCTCCTACGTTCGATGAAAGCTAACTGATTGGGGCTGATCAGCCTATCCATAACCACCCATAATTGGTTAGAAAGGACCTTTGATACGATCTTAGGCATGCTGCCTATTAAAGAGATCAGCCTAAAATCCTTAACATATAGGGGGTTGGAAGACTTGGCCATTAAATATATATGGGAAGCATTACTACCTTTAACTAGTCTGTCCCATTTGTAGAACTCCAAAATTAGCCGCATAATGTTAGGCTTCATCACATGTAAGAAGTGTTTGATGAAGTGAAAATTCAAGCCATAAGGGTCGGGGCTTTTGTGATTGCCATGTTCAGATATGGCAGCCAGGTCTTCTACTTCATAAAATGGTTGATACAGGAAAATGTTTTGGCCCTGATCTAGTGTCTGCATCCTGAGTCTAAAGCATGGTCTAAACGCAATCTTTTATGTAAACTTGTCTTTGAAGTGGTCAAAAAGCAACTCCTAATAAGTTCAGGTTCCTCCAGCCACACAGATCCAGTCCAGATACATGTGATCATGTTCTTGGCTATAGAAGATTTCAAGCTATTGTTGAAAAAGGCAGAGTTCTCATCACCTTCCTTAATCCATTGAATCCTGGATTTTTGATAAGCAGTACTACTCAGCTGCCAGGAGATGCTATTTAGCTGAAGATGAAGATTTGCCAGCCTCAGTTGGTAAGTTGTATGCAAGGAGTCCACTTCAGCCTTCATTTCCAGAGCTTTGATGCTATGGAGCAGGTTTTGTTTCTCCTGTGCCAGGTCCCTAGGCTCAATGTTCTTTTGGGCACTCTCATTAATTGCCCACACCATGCCTTCCTTCCTTTTTCCATTTGTACTAGCTCGCTCATTAAGAGGTAAAGGCATAAGATCAAGTGGAGATAAAGGATTAAATCCGTACACAATTTCAAAAGGAGAAAACTGAGTAGCGGAATGAACACTTCTATTATAAGCAAACTCCAAATGAGGCAAGCAATCCTCCCAAGTTCTCAAGTTGTTAGTGATGAGGGCGCGCAACAAGGTTGATAATGTCCTATTAACTATCTCAGTTTGCCCATCAGTTTGGGGGTGGCACGTAGTTGAAAACAAAAGTTTTGTCCCTAGTTTCCCCCACAAAGTTTTCCAAAAGTAGCTTAAGAATTTTGCATCTCGATCTAAAACAATGGTCCTAAGCATGCCATGCAATCAAACAATATCCTTGAAAAACAAATTTGCTACATGGGATGCATCATCAGTTTGGTGACATGCAATAAAGTGTGCCATTTTGGAAAACCTGTCTACCACAACGAAGATGGAATCCTTACCACCCTTAGACCGTGGTAAACCAAGTACAAAATCCATAGATAGATCCGTCCAGGGTTCACTAGGAATAGGAAGTGGAGTATATAAACCATGAGGCTTCAATTTGGACTTGGCTTGCCTACAAGTTATGCATTTGCCACATATTTTTTCCACATCTTTTTTCATGCATGGCCAGCAAAAATGTTATTGCAAAACACTTAGAGTTTTTGCTATGCCAAAATGGCACATAAGTCCCCCTCCATGTGTTTCCCTAACAATTAATTCCCTCAATGAACACCTCGGCATACAGAGTTTGTTTTCCCTAAAAAGGTATCCCTCATGTCTATAAAACTTGTTAAACGCAGTACACTCACAAGCAAGATAGGCACTTTGGAAATCAAGATCTTGGAAATACAACTATTTGATATGCTCAAACCCTAACATCTTTGCATCAAGGATGGAAATAAGGGTGTACCTCCGAGAAAGGGCATCTGCTACCACATTCTCCTTACCCTTCTTGTATTTGATGATGTAGGGGAATGTCTCTATAAACTCCATCCACTTGGCATG
>JAOWBN010140146.1:0-18886 GCA_028565015.1 Pinguicula moranensis
TCAGAACGAGAAATCCCTTACTTACGAATGTGGATAACCCCGAGGAGTTCATTCCCGGGTCAAGAACCAAGAAAGAGAGGAAATCTGTCTTGCGAATCGGCTTTCTTTGTTCTCCCCTAATTCAGGTTAGGCCGGTCGATTCAAGAACGCAATTCCCCAGATGACTCGGTCCGGGGAGGAAGGCTACGCAAGAGTTTTCTTTTCCAAAATACTAGATTCCAAATTTGTCCTTGCAATCCAGCCATTCCTGCCATTGAAGAAGACTGAGGGCAAGGGGGCTTCAGTCATTCCTCGGGGCAGGAATTACAACCGAAAAAGCATGCTAGAAATAAAAGACGAGTTTCAGGATGGGGCTTCAAAAATAAGGAAGATCGTTCATCAGCGCTTTCAGTAACTAAAAGTCAATCAGGTGCGTAATCAAGCTAATCTCATTCCTTAGGACCTGGAGCAACCAGACACCAGCCAGGTAAGGTAAGGAGCCTTTCAAGGCAATAGTTAGATTCTTCTCCTCCGGGCTATCGACTCGAGATGCTTGCTTCTACCTGCTAACAAGACTCGCTTTTGTGGGGCCGTTTCGTCGTGGTGTTGTTTCCTGAGTGCCGGGCTTGGTGCCCGGGGTGCCGCCTGGCGATGGAAGTAGTATAGTCACTTGCTCCGTAGTTTGCTAATAGCTAACGTAGGCTTGACTTGACAAGTGGAGTTGGCTTGCTTTTAGCTAGTTGGCTCAGCTAAGGGGTCTCCCTCTTAGCTGATCAAAGTTTGCTCCTCCGTATTCCGATCGAACTAAGAAAGTGAAGTCTCATTCAATAGTGTAGTGGGATTCGAAAGATATAGGAGTACCCGGTCCTACACCAGATAGATATTTTCTTTTGCGGCTAAGAGCCACTGAATCCCGCCGATAAAAAACAAACCCCTCTGGTTTCATTATCAGGATATCTAGGCTCAGGGTCTCTAACTGCGAATCAAAGCGCTCTAATCGGGCATCCTGAGCTGAGAGATTAGTGACCCGGTATCTCTTGTTTGTTCTGCTCTTACTTAATATTCGGGGGGTTTTCCCTTTATTCTATTCCTATCCCCTTTTCAAATAGAGAGAGCTGCACCTTTAAAATAGAGAGGACATTCTATTATCTTTTATTATCATAAAATAAATAAGTAGAGTTACGAGTGGTGAAGCTTTATATGTACTATTGGAAGATTGGTCAAACTGGCTAAAAAGCCTAGTAAAGTAAGACCTTATTCCGTAGTCTTACTGAAGACACTCATTTCGCCTCGATCGGAGTATACGGAGAACAGTTGAGGATGTTACTTCCCTCTCTGATCTCTATATACTTACCTTGCCTTGGATTCGGACAATACCTGTGAAGCAAGGTTTGTCCTGGCGACCCACCTGGAAGTCTCTCCCTAACATGATGATGAAACGAAAGCGTCCATCGTTTTTGACTTCATGGAAGTATGAGGTTGCGGCATATGCTCAATCTTTAATAAGAGAGATAAGTCATGGACAGATTTTCTCGTCCATCCTTCTATTTGAGCCGTGGATTAGATATCCATTGGACCATCTAGATAGGCCAGACTGATATTGAAATATCAACCTTAGAAAAGTGATCTCTGAAACTGAAAGCCTTTCGACTGAATACCAATAGAATAGCCTTTAGAGTCGCTCTTTCCAAATAGGTCGAGTAGCCCTTTACTTTATAGAAAGGAGCTCTCTAGTTGGGATTCACACGCACAGCCTTATCCTATGAGTCCGCCTATGCTACGCGCCTGCCTTTGAGAGCCTTTCCGCTGGTTCCCTTCGTCGGCGTCATTGAACCACGTTAGCAATCCAGAATAACTGGAAGCTCGAAACGACCGGTCAAAGGAATTGATCCGTTTAGTTCTGTTCTTCTCCTAGTTTTGGTATTTCCCTTTCAAAGTAAGTTTCTGTTACTGGTGAGGATGGAAATGGAGTCGATTCAAATTCTCTATTAAATGGTTCAATTTTAGATCTTAAAGTTATCACTCCGCCACGGCCCAATGAGTTTTCCAGTATTGCTTTGCGGAGCAGGAAAACCGGTAACCGTTTGGTTCAGTAGAATGCGAGAGAACCTTGGCCGACAATTGTATGAAGGAGGTTACTAAGTCATTTCAAAATACTTTGATCTTCTCTTGGCTTGTAGGAATTTTAATTGACTTCTCGTTAGTGGATGTTCCCTGGGAGTGCCAGGTGTATCATACTTTATGAAGAAAGTCTATTTCTAGTCTTAAGCTCGCTTCTTAAATATATTCTCTTTCCTTATGGAAGCAGGTCAGCAAGTGGGACTTTAGGTAAGAAAGATTCCAACTATCGCGGGTATAACATTACTCGTGCGTGGGAGTGGAGGATTTGTATAGAGTCTTAGTACCCATAGCTTAGATCCTCGCAATTGTTTATATGATTATGATATGGTGTACTCTCCAGCCAGGGGATATGCTATAGTATATTGCACAGAATGCTCTTGACAGCCTAAGACCTATGTATAGTGGCAGTCCCTGTTAAAGTGGCCATAGGGTGACCGGCCATTGATCCAGAGTATATACTACTTTCCTTGCTCCTTTCGTCAAAAAGAAAAGGCAAGAAAGAAGAAGAGCGGGAAGAGAAGAGCAGCACCCTAATTCCTATGTTAGGTTTGGAACCCTGGTCATATCTCTTTCGTTTGTGAAATAAGAACGTATTGACATCTACTCCCAACGCCCATACCCTAGTCTGGTTACTTTACAAGTCAGTTCCCCTACCTCGGACTATCTCAGGAAAGAGTTGGGAATGAACTACATCCGATCTAATGGCACCTTTCGCCCTTCTCCTTCGGACCCTCGGTTCTTCTCTTTCCCTTCGCTCTGCCTACTGGGACTTGCCTTTTTCAGACTTCATTGTCATCTTTCCAACAGTGTGAAAGTTAAGCAAATCACCTTACAAGGAGTAAGGACCCCTTCTTTTGGCATTGGGTCAATCAGTCCCGCCATTCCTCAACAACAGGAGCTTCTTCTATGGCATCAATGCCATTCTCTGTCCATCAATCCGATTGAATGTTGAAATCGAGAATTTTTCTTGTTCTTCGCCTTACCGAATTGATAACATCTACACCGGAAACAAGAACTCTACCAACGGTTATTGCCAACAGTTCCTACGTTCACAGCTCTTATTTTTCCAACAGCTAGGCCATCCAAGGGGAGGGATGACAGCCCTAGCCCTGCTAACAACACTCAACTGATGATTCAATTGCTTACACCGGCTACTGGTTGAGCTGCTATCGAATCCGCTCTTGGGAATATCATAGGGCAATTAACTAGCGCCAATGCTGGTGAATCAGAAGAGGTTGTTCAAAAAGGGATTGACCTAAGCTAACTCACGCCTGGAACTCCTTAATCAGTTAATCCGAAAGTGACTTCGATACCTTTCCAAGAGTCAGTAGCTACCTTGAGAACAAGAGTGAAAGCATCATCCCTTGATGAAAACAAAGGCAATCCCGATGAGAAGCATTGGTCTTTGTCACTAACCGAGTAACCGCACATAGCGGAATAGCATTTCCCCCGGCCGTATCAGTGGCAAGGATGGATTCTAAACCTTGCTTCAGCAACCCCCGCTTCAATAGCTACATCAGTACCATGAGAAAAACAAAGAAAATGGTAATACTGGATAATTGAAATAGCAGGATATCCAAGAGCAACTAGCAGCCTTCTATCCCCTTGACTTGGGCGCGCAGGCAGGGTGAAGACGCAAGATCTAGGAAGTGTGAAGCAATTGGGTTTCTAATGGCTCCCTTCCTTAAAAAAGGTGACGTGGTCTCTCGAGCCTGTCCTATTCCAGCTTAAGCTTCTTGTTGGCCATGAGGTATCTCATTTGACTAATGAAGGTGCTTAATGAACTTTCAGCCCAGATATCCCATGCGCTTTTGACTCAACTTCTTATGAATCCCCTGACTTTGAGCTACCTACTTGTTATACTTGGAAAGCAGAAGCAGAACTGACTCCTATTGTTAAGGCACTTCCCGATCTTGTTGAAATGCTAGTTTCAACTGAACTGACTCTAATGGTACTGGGGAAGTTGGGCTAAGCCTTATTTATCCCCACCTCAGACTAAACAGAGAAGAAAGACAAGACTTTATCAACCCGAACGGCGAAGAAAGAGCAGATACCTATATAAGGCACTCTTTCTAGCCTACCTTCCGGCTACACTGCTACAGCAAATAGAGGACATAATGCGGATACCTTCTTTTTCAGGGGTTTCTCCCTCGCTTTCCATGCTAGTTGAAAGTCAAGGTTCAAATACTATAATAGAAGGGTACTGAGACTCTTTTCCCACCTACCTTGCTCTCAGACTTCAACTAACTTCCTTGAGAAAGAAATCTCATATATAAGGGGAAGTGTAGCTTGGTTTGGCTAAGCTATGTCTCCTCCTGCCCTTGCTCCTAACATGTTCATTCTCGCTTGAGAAGAACATACTCTAATTGTTCTGGTAAAGACTCTATAGCTTCTTTCTCGTTCACTCGTTAGTAAGAAATTCCCTCCCGGATAAGGGATAAAAGAAAAAAACTGGACAACTACTCTGAGACTACTCCGAAAACAGCTACAGCAACTCCCGGGCATAAAGCAGCTGCTACCTCCCCTCCCTCCCTTGTTGAGGGATTTCTCTCTTCACTGGTTATGACTCCTATCTGACTTACTCATTCCCTTCCGATCTGAAAGCATAAGGTTCAAATACTCATATAGTATTTGAACCATAACAGAGTTTAGGGTTTAGGGTTTGCCCCTTTTCAAGAAAGATTTTTGACGTTAATTTCATTATGAACTTTGAGTGAGATCTCTTTGTTTATTGAATTTCTATTTAAAGATAATTATGTTGCATGCATCTTAAGATACATGTAAAGGTTGATTATATGATACTCGTATTTATCATAGAGTAGATCCTCACGTAGGCATTTGATTGAACCTCTGGTTTACATTCGTTTCTAGCGTAGTAGTTGGTCAGGGGTTGATGTTCCATGTTTGATTGAGTTTATACGGCATAATACGCTTCTTCCATCTTTGTTCTATTCATCCTTGTATTTTGTGTAACTTTTTTGGGGTTACACAATCTATCCTTTTATTTTTGCAATTTTGAAATTTGCTTGATTCGTGTGTTTCTTTTGATACATGAATTAACTCCCAACTCCACGCTTATCTTTCGTTACAAAAATTCACATCAAGATTAGTGTTAAAACAAGATAAACATTATGCGTTCTCCTAAGTTCATCAAGATGGACAATGAGTCTTGGATCATACTTAAGGCAAGAACCATTCTACAAATGACAATTATTGAGTTCATTACAATAAACAAATAAATCGAAGTCAATCCCCCTTGAGCACTAGCTCCCGAATAGGTGATGCCAAAATCCTTGCTTTCCATACGCTCCTTTACGGCTCTCGCGAATAAGATGTTTTTGTGCTTATATGCCACATCCAATAGCTTCTCTTGGAAGGTTAGAGTCCAATCAAAGGGTAGGTTTGCCCGTCTAATGGATTTTGTGTACGCTAAATGTGTACAAGTACCACCATGCAAGATCATTTGGAATAAGAGTTGGTGTCATGCCCTGGATTTATGGGTAGAACCTCTACTTTTGGGATGCTTCCATTATTTTCTTCTCAATGAGCATTAAACGAGTTGTTACTGCAAAATAAGGAAAAATGTATATAAAATGTGTGTCCCCTCATTAATATTGAGCCAAATCAAACTCACATAGTCTGCATTAATTAGGTATAAAATTGGCTAATCAAATATCCCCAAAATTAATTTTTTAGCTTTTCATCAAGCCAACATGTTCCCATTGAGGATTATTGTTTACAAATGGACACCCAAATCAAAGTAATGCATGTATAGGTTCAACTTCTTTTGTTTGCGGTCATCACCAACTTTATGTTCATATATAAAGTAGTCAATTATGGGTGGCATTGTAGGAGGTTCTCATTTTCAGGTTAGGTCCCCATCCTCAAACTAAGAATATCAAATTTTTCCTCTACAAAATTTTAATTTCTCTTCATCTCCTCACCTTTTGCCATGACAAGCCAGTCAACAATTGAGATAAGCATTATTTTTAAAACTAATACATAATTTCTCCATCGGAATCATACATTAGACCCGAGAGTATTCACATACATAACAATGTAGGGGGATTTATATACATCAAGATGCCATTTTGTTTTCCTTTTCTTTACTTTGGATTAGCTATTCCTCGAGATACAAACAATTTTCTAGTTTTTTTCCCTTTTTTTTTTGCTTTTGCTTTTGCTTTTTCCTATCCATAACTCGTCCCGTTCTTAGTTTAGGCTAAGAAGGTATACATCTAAGCCTGAATTTGGATACCTTCCCCAAAATAAATTTTTGATTACACACCACCACCACACACACACAGTTCTGTCCTTAGTTGATATCCCCTATATGTATTGTGTGTTTTAAAGTATGGTGATGACTTTAGTGCAATGTATACCAATAAAATGGAACTACACCAAATAGAAAACATACTTAGCAGAATAGTTCAACCAATACAAAGCAAAGGAGTTCAAGGTTCAAAACAGAGACAAGCAGATCAAAAGCAAGTAAAACCAGAGTTTAAACATCCCATCCCCAAACTTGACAGATACTATCCCCATTGGATATATATTGAATTGGGAAATGAAAGCAAAACTCCCCTGAAGGCAGGCATGGCCATGCTTTGTTCAGATTCAAAGTTTGATCCCACCAAGTTGTAGGTGTGCTCTCCGTCATCATCATCATCATCCTCTTCATCTCCAGTTCCAGTAGTTGCCTTTCTTGGTGGTGCGGATGAAGTGAAGGTCAGTGGTGGTGGCAGTTGATGCCCAAATACTAGTATCATTCACTACTTGCAAGTGTACAAGTCGCACAAGTGATAGAGTGTTGAGAAGGATGTCGAACCACAAGGATTGTGATAATGAACACCAAAATTAGTGAGTTCCATGCAATTTGGAGTAAATAAAAAGGAGGAAAGTACTATCCTACAAATAAAATACGAAAGAGAATAAAATAAAGAGACTAAAAAACAGAGATAAGCAGGATACGAAAGCAAACAATGCATGGACAGGAGATCTAGGGCTACCGACTTCAACATTCGGTGAACATAGAGGGTTTCTTTCTATGTTAGTCTTAGGATTTTTTGTATTGTTATCTACAAGATTTTCCTCTCTTATACATAAGTCTCTCTCGAGTTCAAGTATCCCTCTTACGGTATATAAGCATGCTTCTCTCGAAGTCCCAGTAGCTATCTCGCTTGGTGGTGCAAATGGAGTAAAGGTCAGTATAGGTGGCAATGGGCTGATTGGGAACTGGAAACCCTTCATTGTGGACATCATCAAAAAATTTGTGTACACTGCAGAGATACAACAATAAGAATGATCCTCAAATGCCTCACACTGGTCCGGAGTTGGATCAGGAACTGTTGGAGTCATGTCTAGTGTAGGATTCTTGATCTTATGTCCAAGTGTCCGTACCTGCAAAGGAAGAGTAGGACTTGCCATTTTGGCTTTAACTTTTGAGTTGGATGTGGTAGGTGCAGTTGGTTTCTCTGGGGTTGCTTCAGCCTTCTCAGCGGTCGGAGTAAGTACCCAACTAGCTTATTAAAGTAGGAGTGATATCCAGAGCAGGAAGGAACAATTTCTCGTCCTCAGCCAGGTCTACTCCAGCCTTCAAACACATTGCAATTATCATAGAAGGGAAATGCAGTGAGTTAGGGAGCTTTCTCAAGTTAGCCAGACTTTCCATAATGTCCTTGTAAATCACCATCGCTACATCAATACTACGGCCAGTTTCAATGGCATATATGAGCAGTAACCTCTTCAATTTGATGTCTCCAGTGTTGGTTGTCAGCATCAGCCTCATGCATATGAATAAGTGCCACATGAGAATAGTGGCATGATAATCTGACTTGTCAACTCCCACTTCTATCGGTTTATTTCCAATAGACATCTTCCAGGTCATTCTCGGAGAACACAAATATTCATCTCATCTATATCAGTATAACCCCCATTGAATTTTGAAAATTCATCCCCACTCATGCCCAGAGGGTTATGAATCTTATTTATCTCTGTCAGGCTACACGGCACCCAAATCCCTCTAACGTACACTTTAAAGTCATTCATGATACCTAAGTTAGCATAGAATTCCCGTACCAGATTTAGTACATATTCATTTGGAGTTCTAAGAAACTGAGTCCAATAACGATCCTTAACAGCTTTCCTAATAGGAGGCATGCATCCATAAGCAAAACCCCTTTCCTGTATAACATCCAGTACACCCACAATTTCATCAAAGAAATCCTTCGCAATTGCATTCACAAAATTCTCAAAAATGATAGACTAAATGATTTTCGCTTTCTTAGGCGCATGTTTGCTAAGCTCTAAAAATGCTAGAGTAACAAGGTCGAGTTAGTTGTTACTTACTGCCAAGCACCATGGAAAATGCTCGCTTGGAAAACTTAGAGTAACTGCCATGGTTGTTGGTGAACTGTATAGTGGTCCTGAGAGGATTTTGGTGTCCAGGGAAAAATTAGAGTAACTGCCAGGGTTTGCTCATGGTGGGAAAACGGCCGCGTTTTACATCGGGACCTGAGTGGGCCTGGAAATTAATTCATAGCTATTACTGTAGTTGTTATTGGGCTGAACGTGGTCGAATAAAAATAATTACCCATTATGCTATCTGTGCATAAATTAAGACATGCTGATCATGGACAGTGAGTGGGAATTTTAAACTGCTTCTCATATTTCCTGCTCCATTTTGATTGTGGCTTGATCTTCCTGGTCGTTGTGTTCATGTAGGTCACCATGTAAGATATCCCAAGAGGTATTAGACTGTGATGATTAAACTAAACATATAAAATTAAATTAACAGTTTAATAGACATAAATAACAATAATTGCCACTAGGGGACTTATAACTGCCTTTCTCCAAACTAACAAGTTATATAACATGATGTTGTTAATGAGTTAAGTAAGTATAAGGATGGTACGACCCTGCGTGGTGCAAAACAATAGATCTAGGGTTGCCTGCCAAGCAACACTTCTTTATTGTCATTAGTTAGACAAAGTGGGATTGCTTCGGTGAGCAGAGGCATTGATCCTCTCTAACATGTTGCCACCTTCATCCTATGGCTTAAACCGTTGCCCATTCACTTTGAAGGTACCTTTGTGAGGATGAGCAATCTATATGGCTACATATGGAAATACTTGTGTAATCTCAAAGGATCCAGACCATCTAGATTTCAATTTTCATGCAAATAGTTTAAGTTTGGAGTTGAACATTAGTACCTTTTGGCCTCTTTGGAAGTGACGCCTGAGTATGTGTTTATAAGGCCAAGCTTTTGTCTTCTCCTTGTAAATTTTGGCATTCTCATTCCTTAGTTTGTCCAGTTCACGTAACTGCAACAATCTATTTTCTCCTGCATCCTTCATGTTGTAATTATGATTGCGCACTACCCAGTAGGCTCTATGTTCCAGCTATACAGGCAAGCGACAAGCTTTTCCATAAACTAGACAATTGGTAGACATGCCAATGGGTGTTTTGTAGGCAGTCTTGTAAGTTCAAAGTGCATCATCTAGTCTTAATGTCCAATCCTTCCTGGATGTGCTCACTGGTTTTTCTAAAATTATCTCCATCTCTCTATTTGTTATCTCAACTTGACCGTTAGACTGTGATGATATGCCAAGGAAGTGTGATGGCGAAATCCATATTTTCTCAACAATGCTTCAAATAATTTATTGATGAAGTGTAATCCTCCATCATTTACAACACATATGAGAGTTGTAAAACTTTAAAAGATATTTTTGCGCAGAAATCTCAGTACCACTGCTGCATCACTGGAAGGTGTGGCTATTGCCTCAACCTATTTGGAAACATAGTCCACTGCTACCAATATGTACTTCTGCCCCAGGGACAGAGGAAATGGCTGGCCCCATGGAATCAAGCCCCCATACATCAAAGACTTCAACTTCCAACACACTTTGCTGAGGCATTTCATTCCTTTTTGAGATTTGCCCAATCTTTGACATCTTTCACACTTGGTCACAAACACTCATGCATCTTTGAATAGTGTGGGCAATAGAATACACTCTGCAGTACCTTGGTTGTGGTCATTTTTCCTCTAAAATGTCCTCCACATTCCAGTGCATGGCAATGTATCAAAATAGAAAGCATTTCTTCCTCTATGACACATCTGCGAATCACTTGACCTGAGCAATATTTGTACAATACTGGCTCATCCCACAAATATGACATTACTTGGGCAAGAATCTCTTCTTTTGTTTCCATGATGATCGATAAGGAATAATCTTACATGCAAAATAATTTGCAATGTCTCAAACCATGGCTTTGTATTTCATTGGACAACCAACATTCTTTCATCTGGAAATTAATCATTGATTGGTAATTTGTTAATGTCACTTCCTGTAAGGTTTTCCAATCGTGAAAGGTGGTCAGCTACTACATTTTCATATCTATTATTGTTCTTAATTTCAACATCAAACTCTTATAGGAGCAAAATCCATCTGACCCGCCTTAGCTTAGCATCTTGTTTCAACATGAGATATTTGATGGCAAAGTGATCAATATAAACTAGTACTTTTCTTCCCAAAGTGTAGGATCTGAATTTGTCAAATTAAAACACCACTGCTAACAGTTCCTTTTATGTGGTGGCATAGTTAACTTTAGAGGCATTCTATGTTCTGCTTGAATGATAAATTGTACGGAACACTCCATTTTTTCTATGGCTAAGAATTGTTCCTACTACAGTCACTTGCATCACACATGATTTTGAATTGTTTACTCCAGTCTAGTGTTTCAATGATAGGCGCAATGGTTAACTTATTTTTAAAAAAATTGAATGCCTTCAAATAGTTATACTCAAACTCAAATTTGGCATCTTTTTCCAGTAGCTTGCATAGTGTCATAGTGATGTGTGAAATTTTTTTAATGAATCTTCTGTAAAAACCTGCATAGCCCAAGAAGCTTCTAATTCCCTTGACACAAGTTGGTGGTTGTAGTTTGGCAATCACTTCTATTTTTGCCCTGTCAACTTCTATCCCCGAACTTGGCACGTTGTGTCCCAACACAATTCCTTCCTGTACCATGAAATGACATTTTTCCCAGTTTAATACTGAATTTATGATTTGACACCTTGTCAGCACAATTTGAATTTTTTTTTAGACATCCTTTGAATGAGAATCCCACCACAGAGAAGCCATCCATGAAGACTGCAATGATGCGCTCCACCATGTCAGAGAAAATGGAGGTCATGCACCTCTAAAAGGTGGCTGGAACATTGCAGATTCAAAATGGCATTCGATGGAATGCAAATGTTCCATAAGGGCAAGTGAATGATGTCTTCTCCTTATCTTCGGCTGCTATACAACTCTTGTTGTATCCAGAGTATCCATCCAGATAGCAATAAAATTTGTACCCTGCTAATCGATCTAACATCTTATCAATAAAGGTAATGGATAATGATTCTTCCTGTGGCCTAGTTCAATGCTCTATAATCCATATAGATTCTCCATCAAGTTACTGTACTTTTGGGAATAAGTTCATTCTGCTCATTAACTTCCATAGTCATTCCACTTTTCTTTGGGACACACTGGACTGGACTGATCCAACTGTTGTCCAAGGTAGAATATACCAATTCAGTATCCAACCATTTCAAAAGTTCCTCCTTAACTACATCTTTCATGATAGGATTCAATCTTTTTGGAGAAACTACGACTTGCTTGCTTCCTTCTTCTAACAATATTCCAGGATCTTCTAGAATGATGGGATCAGAACTGATTAAACAATTCTCCAGATCACTCCGTTGATATGCATAGTCAGGTTGGATGGATTGTTCAGTGGTTTCAATAGTCAAACAATCTTCTTTGTGGTCATGCTGTTTCATTGTCCGGAACACATTAAATTTTCCTTCTTTCCCCTGGACTCTGAGGATCAGCTCTCCTATTTGGACATCAATGAGGGCACTTCCTTTTGTTAGATATGGTCTTCCCAAAATAATGGGAATGTCTTTATCTTCCTCCATATCCAGAATAATAAAATCGATCGGGAAGATAAATTTGAGCACTTTGATAAGGACATCTTCAATGATTCCTCTGGGATTCTTGATGGATCTATTTTCCAGATGTAGGGAGGTTGTAGTAGGCCTAGCTTCACCTAATCTCAGCTTCTGAAAAATAGACAGAGGCATAAGATTAATGATTGCACCTAGATCACACAAAGTCATAGTAAATAAGAATTTCAAACGGAAAAGGGAATAATAATAAAACTCTATGGATCTTTTAGCTTCAGTGACAACTTTCTTTGGAGGATAGTGCAACATTCCTTCATGAGTTCCACAGTCTCATAATCTCTATATTCCCTCTTGTTGGACAGAATGTCCATCATGAACTTCATATAGCATGGCATCTACTTCAAAGCTTCTACAAATCGAATGTTAATATGCAATTTTTTAAAAACACCCAGAAACTTTTGGAACTGTTTGTTCAATTTTCCTTGTTTTAATCCCTGTGGGAATGAAACTGGTATTTTTTGTTCTTCCTCTTTCAGATGTATAATTTCTTCAGACTTTGTGACTTCTTCCTTTTTGGCTGGTGGAGTATCCTTGGGCATAATTTCCACCTATTTTCCACTTCTCAAGGTAATTGCTAGGCATTGCTCCTTGGGATTCATCTCATTGTTGCTTGGCAGTGTTCCAAGGGGTTCTCTTCTAACATTTTTGCTAACTGTCCCAGTTGACCTTCCATATTCTACATAGCTACTATTTGATCCTTGAATTTAGCCCTTGTTTCTTGCATAAATCCTCGTGAAGCAGTGGCTTCTTGTGCCACTAAATCTTGAAGGTTTTGGTTGTTCTTTGATCAGATCATCTGATGACAAGCGTTGATGTCATGGGTTTCCTTGTGGCCTCTGCATTTGTTGTTATCCTTAGGAAGGCCTTTGTCCTTGAAATGGCATCTGTTCTGGAGGGTTCAACACATTTGGATTGTTACTCCATTAAAAATTGGAATGATCTTTCTTCTTGGATTGAAGTTTTGGTGTCTCAACTGATTTGATACATTATTCAATTGCTTCATGGGGATGTTATCCATTGTTGATAGCTCCCGACACTAATCTTTGTGGTGTGGTCCTCCACACCTCTCAAAGGAGAGTGGGTGAACTACCATTACTGGTCTTAGTGCTCCATTTTAATTAAATAAGGTTTCAATCCTTGATCTCATGGCATGCATTACAACCATCAATGTATCCACCTTATCTATTTCATATCGTACTCTAGTTATTTTGCTACTTTCTTTCTTGGTGGGCCATCTATAACAACTTTGAGCCATGGCTTCTAATAGTGTGTAAGCTTCATTGTATAATTTTTTTTCATGAATGTGCCATTGGCTGTTGCATCTGTTTTCTCTTCTGGTGTTGTTATCCAATCCATTATAAAATGCTTGGATTTGCCTCCAGTATGGTAATCCATGGTCTGGAAAACTCGTCAATAAATCCTTAAATCTTTCCCTTAGTTCATACAAAGTATCCATGTCTTTCTGTGATTTCACTCAATAATCTTGTTGTCATGGAATGTGGAAAAAATTGAATGTGGATTTCTTTTCCAAAGTCTTTCCAGGTGTCTATTGAGTGTGGGGGTAAGGCTTGCAATCTCTTTGCTTTGTCCCTGAGTGAAAATTGGAATAACCTCAGTTTGATCGCATCCGAAGTCACTCTTGCATACTTAAGAATATCACATATCTCAACAAAAGCACTGATGTGTAAATTTGGATCTTCTGCGTCTCGTCCCCCATATGTGGAGTGTTGCATTAGTATCTAAATAGTGGACTACTTTAACTCAAAGTTGCTTGCCTGAATTGTTGGTTTCCTAATGGAAGGAACTACTTCATATGCGCGAAGGAGGGCAAAATCCTCCATGGGAACATCATCTTCATTCTGGACTACAACTACATTCCTCTGATCTCTACCCTCATTTTCCTGACGCTGCATTATGTTCCTTTCTCTTTGTTGAATTGTCCTTTTGGTTTGAAATGTTCTTTCAATTTTTGGGTCCAAATCTTTTCTAGAGGAGTAAATCCCTGAGGGATTTATACAATACCTGCAAACAAAGTTGCAAAAATTAAAAACAAAAGAAATTAAGGTTCAATCTAGCTAAAACTTGCTCGGCATTAATCTTGTTTAAGTTGCCAATCCTAGACAATGGCGCCAAAAATTTGATGCGCACAAACTTGTTGCAATTTAAATGCAAGTGTACAAGTCACACAAGTAATATAATGATGATAAGGATGTCCAACCACGAGGATTGGGATAAACAATCACTAACATTCAAAAGCTTCGTGCAATTTGAACCGAATAAAACTGGGTTCAAGTTGATTCTAATTTAGTCATTCATCTACTAATTAAGCAATGAACAAATATGATTAAACTGCAGTGAAATAAAGGCAATTCAAGTTCACATGATGGAGACATCCAGGGGAATGCAACTTCGCCACTTGAGACCCTCGGGTAGAATTATAATTTGATTAATCATGGATCAATTATCATATTATGTCTATCGGATTCACCAATATTAGACCCTTATCTCTCTCAAGCTATAAGCCTCTTTCTTTGATTTATATATGAGCATCTCTTGATGTTATATTCAACCAAACTAGAGACATTACTCTCAAATGATCCTCACACGGTAGCACCGATTCTATAGTCATTCTCATGCTATAACAACCGGTGTGGACCTTACTATGCCTAGCATAACTTGTGTTTCTCGACCTCCCATTACACTAAGTGCGTCTACTTACATTGGCCAAACATAAATAGACGAGGATGAAGAGCAGCAAGATCAAACACCATAAGAAAACTAAAACATGGTAAACATTAATCAATATTCCCGAGTTCCTAGGGTTACATTGGGCCCCTGGATTTTGAAGTTTCGCTCATGCTTACGACAGGAGCCATTCTACTCACAAAATACTGAGTTCATCATAAGAGAAACAAAGAATCAAATTTGTTTTCCCTTGATCAAAAGCTCCATGATGGTGACTCAAAACCCTTTTTCTTCAACAGGGCGACTCTTGTACAGTGTAGGGGTACATTTATCCGCCTATCAAATGTGGTGTGCAAATATATGTCTACGCATTACCTTGCATGGTCATTTTATCAGGAGCTAGTGTCACGCCTTGGATAATTGGGATAAAACCTCTAATTTTGGGATTGTTTCGCTTCTTTTTTTTCAAAGAGTAATTAATGAATTGTTTGTACAAAAGAAAGGTAAACAGGTATAAAAGGCTTGTTCCATCACCATTATTGAGCCAAATCAGACTCAGATAGTATGCATTTGTTAGGTATAAAGTCAACTCATCAGCAACGGACTGTTTAAGAACTGGATGCACTTCATAGTTGACATCACGACCAGGTTCATGTATACCGCAACAATACAGCGATAAGAGTGCTCCACAAAAGATTGCCGTTTATCTAGGGTTAGGCCAACTACGAATGAGGTCTTCACTTGGATTGGACCTTTAGACATAGGTCAAGGGCTTGGTTCCTACAAAGGCAATGAAGGGGTTACCAGTTTGCTTTTACCTTTTGCCTTCTCTTTGGCAGGTGCAGTGGATGGGTTCTTGGGTGGCCTCATGCTTCACATTTCTCCTATTAGAATATCTTCGTTGCTTACTGATCATAGTTGGATTGATGTCCAGTGCAGGCGAGAATAACTTGTCCTCAACAAAGGCTACTCCATCCTTCATGCACATGGCAGTAATCAGGGAAAGGAAATGCAGATCATTTGGGCGCTTCTCTAGTGAAGCCAAACTTTTAATGATGTCCTTGTATATAACCTTGCCCATGTTGATATTACGCCTAGTTTCTATTGCATAAATGAGCAACAACCTCTTCAATTTAATCTCCCAAGTGTGCGTGGTTGGCATCATCCTTGTACAGACAAACAAATGCTACATAAGGACACTAAAGTGACAATCTACCCTATTAACCCCTAGTTCAAGCGATTGTGGACTCTTGGCCATCTTTCATATTATCCCATACGCGCATAGAAATTTAGTTATATTGACTAAATCTAGGTATCCTACATTAAATTGGGAGAACTCGTCATTATCCGAGTGAATGAGGCTGAACACCTGATTAATCTCAGTGGGACTGAACGACACGTAAACTCCCCTAATATATACTTTGAAATCATTCATAACAACAAGATTAGCATAAAACTCCCTCACTACATTTGGGCCATACTCCTTCGGATTTCTCTGAAACTGCGCCCAATATCTATCCTTAACAAATTTACTAATGATTGGAATGCATTCAGAAGAAAACCCTCGTTCACTAATAACATCTAACACTCCCACAATTGCATTGAAGAATTTATTAGTATTATTATTTACAAATTTATCGGGAATTGCAGACTTAGTAATATTGGCCATTTTTGGTGGCACGCCTGCTAGATTCTAGAGAAACTGAAATAGGTCAAGTTCAACCTTTACTTACTTTAGAATGCAGTAGAAAACTCATGCTACTGTGAAACCTGGAATATCTATCGTGGCAGACGACGGACTATGTTGTGGACCCAAGAGAAATGTAGCACTTAGGGTTTGTTGCATGTTTGAAAGTGAAATGTGTCCAAACGCGGGAAAACACCAAATATTTTATACGGGAACCTGAGTGGGACAGATTTTATTTTCTTACAGACACTGTAGTAGTTAATGGGCTTTTCGTGTCCAGTTGTAATTAAATGTCCATTATTCTAGCTGTTTAAAAATATGTACATGGTCAATGTGGGTTGTTAGTGGACATCCTAAGCGCTCTTCATACTTCATGCTTCCTTATCGTTGTTGCCTTGTCTCCGTGCATTTTGAGGTCTTTTGGATCAACCTGAATGATACATCAAGGGAGATTAGTGGCTATGATGACTATAAAAAAATGTACCTAATTAAATCAGCAGTTAAACAGTAAAGATAACTGCCATGTCTGGACTTATTACTGTCCTTTGTCGAACATAACACATTGATGGAGATAAAGTTAAGTAAGAAAGAGTTGAGTATAGGATACATCCCTGAGTAGCTCCAAGAAGGCCTTGGGTTACCTCCCAAGTAGCGCTTCATTAATGTCAATAGCTAGACACTGTGTAGGCATTAGTGGTTAGAGGGAGTGTGATGTGAATCTTTGCTCACAGAACAAAAATATGAAATCGGGAACTTATTCTTGCACAATAGATACAGAAATAACACGATTATCAAACTGAATGAAACTAAAATCAGATAAAAACTTAGAATGTATAATGGAAAGAAATAGAGATGGAAGAACCGTATTATGGCGTAGAAACCAAATTAATCATGAAACATCAACCTCTAGCCAACTACTATGCTAGAAACAAATGTAAACAAGAGGATTAAATGAATGCCTACCAGAGGATCTACCCTATGATAAATACGAGTATCGAAGGATAAACCTTTATATGAACCTTAAGGAGTATGCAACCTAGTTTTCTTTAGAATAGAAATTCAAGAAGCAGAGATCCCTCTCAAGCTTGTAATTTTCATTAATCAACGTCTGTCCTCGAGAATGAGAAAGTTGCCTTTAAATAGGCTTACAAAAGGATAAATAGGTCACCAAGGAAATCCCTAATTAAAAGGCCAAAATAATGGGAAAACTAGTCCAACCTTAATTAAAGAAAATTGGCCCAAATTTAATCCTATTTTATTTAATAGCATTTAACGAAAATCAATCTCAATTTCTGGGAGCATTCTCAGCCTCTAGCAACTCGATCATGTTGATCCATGTATTGCCAACATCTAGTTTGGCTTTCTTTTGCTTCCTCACGCCTTACAACATTATGTTCAATGCTTCTTTCATCTTCTTGGTTCTTGCACGGGTTATTGGATCACTCATATCCTTCACAAGACCACCAAGGCATATGTGGGCTCGTACATTCTTATCATTTCCTCCTTTCTGGGAAGTTTCGTTCTCGAATCCAAAAAATCGAGCTCACGACCCTCTGCAATATCAAACAGACTCAAATCAACCACATTGAAGGTAACACTAACGTTATACTCATCTGGTAGGTCAATCACGTAGACGTTGTCATTCGTACGCCGCAGTACTTTAAATGGGCCTCCACCCCTTGGATCCAACTTGGTCTTGGCTTGGTTAGGGAAACGAATCTTACGAATGTTTACCCAAACCCAGTCACTTGATTCAAAAACCATTGCCTTATGATGTTTGTTGGCCACTCGTGCATTGTGGTCATTCTTCTGGAGAATCTTCTCGTTAACCTCGCAATGAAGATCTTGCACAAACTCGGCTTTTTGTTTGCCATCTGGATTAAGAAATTTAGTAGTAGGCAAAATAGATATATCCAAGGGGGTAAAACTGTATACTACCTCAGAAGTAGAATATTTGGTGGTCGTGTGAGTTGTACGATTATAAGCAAATTCATCAATAGGAAAACATACCTCCCAATTCTTTTTTTTTTCTTGATTAGTGCTCAAAGAAGGGCACCCAAAGTGCGGTTTACCACCTCAGTTGGCCATCCGTCTGGGGATCGAACGAGGCAGATAATAGGAGTTCCATCCTTAACTTACCCCATATGGTCTTTCAAAAGTAACTCAAGAATTTAACATCACGATCACTAACAATGGTATGAGGGACACTATGTAAGCGAATTATCTCAAGAAAAAATAAGTCAGCCACAGGCTTTGCAGCATTAGATTTCTTGCAAGGAATGAAATGAGTCATTTTTTGAGAATCTATCAACTACCACAAATAGGCTATCATTACCACGCGAAGAAGTAGGCAAACCAAGCACAAAATCCATAGAGATGTCAATCCAAGGATGTATGGGGAC